>VURO01005682.1:13757-24265 GCA_015108175.1 Pelvicachromis taeniatus
ATGTGAAAAAAAGGGGGGGGGGGGGGGGGAGCCATATTTCATCTTCCAGCTTTAATTGATGTTACATGACCACTTGGTAAGACAGCTGAAATCGTCTGTTATAAATTTACTTGAATGTTTGTGGCGTAAAACTGTTGTGACCATTAACACTCTGTGGCTTGTGGTCTTCCTTCCAGGCAGTGTGTCATTTTGGTTTCCAGGCTGGGTAAAAAAAAAATAAAAAAAATCAACACGAGACACAGGAATCCAGCAGACATAGTCAGTCAGCCTTTGCTTCTAATTGCAAGCTACTATTTTGTCAGGAACTCCACTGGTGCTGATGAATGCAGCATTAAACAGGCAGGGCTGGCTGCTGCTGTCGCTGAAGTGGAAAGCTAGCCTGTTGTTCTCAGGACTTGCAATTTGCTCTCATAAATACTAATTGTGTTTCTGTTTACCAGCTTTTAAAGGATCCACTGCCCATCCTTTGCTCTTTGAATTGATAAAAGGAACACAGCTGAATGGCAGCGGCCCCACAGCTTGACTGAGAGGAGACCGCAGTTAGCTGTCAAATTAGTTAAATGTACTCTGTGCCAAACAAGGGGCTCTTAGTGGGAGGGAAGTAAGGTTGCTTTTAATTGCTCCCAATTACACATTATATGTGTGTAACTCAGGGGTTTTAATTTTGATTTTTGAAGTAGAATTTCAGTGTATAAATTCTGTTCAATTACAGTAAAATTATTACACAGTTGGGTAACAAACCACAAGATCCTGAGCCTCATTTGGATAAAAGAGTATTTTTAATGTGATTGAAAAATGACATTTCAAACTAGTGAATCTAAGAAATGTAAAGTGAGAGGTTGGGAATGCGAATGTCCTGATTACACCGACGTAGAGACCCATCTGCAACCGTCTGGAAACCACCAGTCATCAAGGAAGAATGTGTATTCCCCAACTGGTTGGTGAGTGGTTGCAGTCCAAGTCATGCAGGGCTAGAGACTGGTCAGTGGTGACAGGTTGATAGGGGAAAATGTGTATCTCCCAACCAGTTGGCAAATGGTTGCTGTTTTAGTGTCTTTGCCACCGATATCAACTGGTGACAGCCAGCAACCACTTGGCAACCGGGAATATCTAGCAACTAGAGTTTGCCAGGGGGTTGCCAACTTTCTTTTTTAGCTTCAATTTGTAATTTAATTTTCTACCTCATGCAGTGTTCCTATAAATATTTATTTTACTGAAGAATTAGAAAAATTCAGCCAAATTAATCATTCCCATTTTGAGAAGAATAACATTTCAGTAAGGTGATCTTTGTTTACATATTCTGTGGTATGTTTAGATGTGATTCAATCCTGGATAGCTGCTTCTAGCTGTTGTGCTTTTTTAACCCGTAGTTTGGCTTATTTTGCACGTTATTATTCAATTTATGTAGGTAATTAGTGGTCTGTGACTTTTCCCTCTGGTGTACTTTGGGCTGTTGCAAGCCCGTAAGAGTCCAGAAGCTCCTCTATAAACCCCTTGAGCTGAGTTTAATTTACCAACAGGGCAGCTTCCCTTGGGCCTCAGGCCCTGGGGAGCTCCACATCCCATTTTTATTAAGCGTGTTTGGGCCTAAAGGCAGGTGCTGCATTATTTTTTCCTGTCTTGTATAGCAATCTAGTTAAAATATAAAATGGTGCTGGACATTTCCATCTTTAGAGCCCTTGAGCTAGTAATGCAAAACAACACACAGCTTGTATTTATTATCAGAGGGTCAGCTAAGGTCCAAACCTGTAATGGCTTTTTCATAAATACTTATTTTATTAATTTATTTCGTCTTGTAGGCGAAACCAGTGGGGTAGAGGTTAACTCATTGCAATTACTGCTCTTTCCAGTGCTCCGTTGTAATCAGACTGTAGTTTGTCAGGCTGCACTTGTTATGATGGCAATAAAACACAACTGCATCACTTAAGTAAATCACTTTTTTCCCACCTCAGCCTGTTTCTCAGTAACATTTTAAATCTACTCTACGACACATGAACAGCTCTACCTCAAAATACCCAGTGAACTCTTTAAGATGAAATGGTTCTTTATTTAATAGATGTATTGGAAGCACTCGTCTGTGCTGTTGACTTGTTGCTTCAGAAGTCTTAATCTTGCGTAGGCACTCTTCTTCTGTGATGATATTCCTTTGTGATTACTGGGGCAAAGAGGTGCAGAGCCAGAGCAGGCAGCACACTGAACTAACAGCTCCTTTTCCATCCACATTTCTCGTAGATTTTTCAGCTGAAAACAGTAATTTCTTACCAAGGTCAGACGTTGTGCTGTGACCAACTCCAAGCTGCACTGCATCAGCGACTACAGTAACACAGTGTTTGCTTCCAGTAAAGTTTCTATGTTGGTCACAAATTGGCTGCCGGCCTCAGTCAGGGAAAAATATGCTGCTTTTTATAGGAGCCTGAGTTTTGGGATCTTTTGTCTTGGAAATGAACATTCCTCATGTTGCTTTCAAAAACACCAGGCTGCATTAGATAGAAGCTGCCATTTTGTTTTCTTCCCGTCAGAAACCATGTTGCCTATTAAACAGCACTTGGCACCGCAGAATAAATACATTTTAGTTTTATATTGTGGGGATATTCAAACAACACCCTCAGTTTTGAAGGTCTTGGAGACGCGTGTGTGACGACTGTAACAATCCCCTCGCTGATTTTAGTTATTCTGTGAAATACTTTAAATTATTAATGTATTAATATTAAGTAATAAGTATGATTTTTTTCCGATCTTTTTTTTTTTCCTCCCTGGAGTGATGATCGCCATCTTGTGGTGTTTTTTGGTGATTTGCAGATTGGCGCTTCTAGGAAAAAGTCTGGCCTGTTTCAGCCGTACAGGACCGATGGGGTAGTCAGAGGTCAAGCTTTCTGAAAATCTTGGTAATGCCATAACTGCACAATTAGACAATGTAGGATTTTGAAATTGATGACACAGGTGTGTCTGCTGGAGGCTGAGGGGTAGCACTGTTGGTTGCCAGTATTTGTCGTCTTTGACAAATGCCTGAATAAAGTTATACCAATCAAAATTGATAGGAGTCAAAAAGTATGCAGATTTTTTCCCCCAAATTTCTGTTTACTGGGTAATCTGCAATGCCAATAATGCCCTGATAATTCCTCCATAAGGCCAAAATTTGTGGTGTTGAATGAGCTGTGTCTCCAGCGCTTGGCTTAGGTGGATTGTATTGACATTCCCACACCTGAAAGGTCTCACCTTTCACATGTTGAAAAAGCGGGCCCACGATGTATTTTAACTTCACCTTGAACTACAGAACAGCTTCACAGTACCACTAACATGCCCTTAGACTGGGTGTTGCTTTTCAACATGATCAAACAATTAGCCTGTATGTGAAGGGACTTACGGTTATGCATGCTCTCAAATCCTTCTGTCAAATATAAAAAGCCCAGAGTGCATCTTTTTATGTGGGCGAATGAAAGATTGGAAGACTGAGAGGTTAGAAAGGTGTAAAGGCATACCAACCTTGTGAACCTTGAAACATGAATGTGCGGGGAATACTCGCATAAATTGAATACACTGAGACGTGGTTGGATTTGAATGACGATTTAATAGCTCAAATAGTGGGCTTCAAATCTTTTTTAACCTGAACCTTGTGTGGGACCTTTCATTTAGCAGGCTCTTTGTCCACCAGGTTTACAGGCGTCCTTTCTTTGTCGTCACCCTTACGTGTGTGTGTGTGTGTGTGTGTGTGTGTGTGTGTGTGTGTGTGTGTGTGTGTGTGTGTGTGTGTGTGTGTGTGTGTGTGTGTCAGCCATCACAGGGGCCTCTTTGCGAAATTCCCACAGAATTTGAGCTTGGCTTTGTGATTCAAGGCTGGACAGTTGATCCAGGGGAGGACAGAGGGTGAAAAAGAATGTGAAGAAGAAGAATGACAAACTGAAGGAGAGAAAGTTGGGAGGATGCCAGATTCCACTGAAAGTCTTTGCACAGTGTTTGAAGTCAGAGGATGAGGATTTAGAGGGAAGCAGGATTATTCAGAGTCAATACCCTCCAACAATCCAGGCGTTTGGGCTTCTACAAGGAAACAATATAGTCAGACTGACTGTGGCTATTTCTTCTGTCATGTATTACAAGTCCTGTATCAGCCATGCTGGTTAACACAGTGGTTTTTCTAATCTTGCTGCCATTGTACTTAGGTACAGAAATTATTTGACACTTTGAAGCGTGTACATATTTAGTTTTGTGACAGCGAGTTTTACGAGAAGATTGATGCCACTTGTGCGGTAAAATCTGTCAAATAACAAGACAACAGACTTGTTATTTAACTGGTTTACTTAAAGACTAGAAATAAGGAAAAAGCTCTTCTGGCTCCAGGGTAATCTGAAACTCTAAAACTACATACTATATTACATCATTTTTGTGTAATTCTCTGCATGAATTAACAATGAAATATTGTTTTAACTTGAGAGCTTTGAAGCAAAGCTAGCTGTTTTTGATGTTTAGTAGTTCTTGTGTAATTGTTGACCAACTGTAGCTCTGTTTTTTGCTCTTGCGCTCTTGCTTTTATCTGATCATGTTTCCACAGTGTATGCCATTTATCATAGATTACTCCTCTTTATCTTCTTCTCTGCTGCCATTGGAGTCTGTGCAGTCTCTGGAAACAAACGCTAAAACGTTTGGAGTTTTGGAACGCTGAAGTTTGACGTCTGTGCGTCTGGCCTCTGATATCTTTGTGTTGTATGGGTTAATCTAGATTGACTTTGGTAATCATATGAGGATGATTATCAAGTTGAAAACTTCTAATCTCGATAAGTTAAGTTATTGTTATGTTGTGCGTTTATAGGTGGCATCTGAACAGTCGCACACAGGGCAGGAGCACTGATAGCAGAGCAGCTGATTTCACAAAGGAGGACAAAACAGTGATATTAGAAAAATACGAAGAGGTTAAACACATAATAAGTACAAAAACACACAGAGCAACAGAATGTGAGTGCAGGACGTTAACATTAAAAGAGCTGTATGAATATGTGTGAGCATACGTACTTTAAAGCCTGAACCATATAGTTAAAAAAAAAAATCAATTTGCATATGTGAGTTCATTTGTGTCATTTATTGCTTAAATTTATGTGCTATTTGTTTATTTTTTATGGGGGGGGGGCATCACAGTGATGATGACAGTAATGACAACTAGGCATTAAGGGTCTTTTGTTCAGTAAGGAAAAGAGCGAACATATAAATAAACTTTCCTTCTTGACTTCAAACAAGATAAAGTTGCCAAAAATGCTGACTGTGAAACTTATCATTAACTTACATGGCCGTTAATGATGGTTTATAGTTGTTATTCCGCAGCCGCTTATCCTAAATTCCTATTTACATTCTTGTCAAATTTTATGAGATGCTTTTTATTCTTTTATCTGCAGTCCTGGTGGTGTTTAACAGGATGGGAGCAAGAAATAAATACAAAAACAAACTTTAAATGGAGGCTTAGTTTATGTGTAAATCCACAGGTACAAATATGTGCTCTGTCATAGGATTATATATTAAACATTACAGAACAATGAAATTCCATATTGAATTTGTTACCACATAAAATTTGATGGAACAAATTTAACTATTTTTTTTATGTAAATAGATCTTTGAATTTGTGGCAAAGAGATATTCTAGACCCCACAAGTTCTCCTCCTGCAGATTGACCTGAGCAGCCAGGAAAGTGGGATGGCTGGGTGACGTTCAGTGTTGGTCAAGTTACTTGAAAACAGTAATTAGTTACTATACTGATTACTTCTCCAAGAAAGTAATCCCATTACTTATTTTTCAAAAGTAATTAGTTACTTTATTACTTATTTACTTTTTAAAAACAGGATACACAACCTAAATACGTAATAAAGCCATAGACCTTTCAGCCCAATTCTATTTTTTCTGCATAATCCATCATATAATTCAAATGAAAACGTCTCTTTTTAAAAATAGTTTTATTAGTTTTAATCTTTTAAATTTATGGACATTGCATCAAGCAAAAATTAAATTATACGCAACATTCTCTGACTGGAAGAAATTTGTTTAACATTTAAAACTATTTTCTGCATATTCCAGAATATAAAGTAAAATAATTTTTTGTGTTTACACTCACGCTTTCAAATAGATGCAAGTAAAACACAGCAATAAATAAATAAACTCAAAGATTCATCAGCACTAAGTCCTGCCGCTCTTAACTCTATTTTCACCTGTTTAGCATGAGTTGAGGTCTGCCTTGTGCCGCAGTGGTCATGTCCGTGGGGGGATCCGGGGGTTTCTCACATTCCCGTGGCAGCATGCCAGATGCTTGCTCAGATTTGAAGTTTAATTTTTCTCTGTAGAAAGAAGATTTCTTTCCACGCAGAGTGTACAGTGGACGCTAATGTTTTTGTCATTTTTTATGGAATCAAACTCAAAGTAATGTGAGTACTACTGTCTCCCCCACTCTATATTATCCATTTTTGATCTACACACGTCTGTTGCTACCACGGACGTCGCACGCTCGTACGTCATTGTGTGACACTCGGTTTAGTAAAATCACTGTTTAGTAACGCAGTAACATAGCGTGCGAAAGTAACAGTAATCTAATACAGTAACACGTTACTTCCCATCTCTGATGACAGTGAGGAGGAAGCATGGATTTAAACAAAAGCCACTGGTACACCACCAACCTGTTGATGTGTCTAACCATTTTTCCCACTTGGGGGGACGCAGCAACCATAGTCAGTTGTCTTCCAGGGGCCAGAGCAGGCGACACTGAGGGAAATTTAAAACTGCTGGCTAAGGGTAAACGTAAATTCAGTAAAATTGTAATTCACGTCGGCAGTAATGACGCCCGGTTACGTCAATCGGAGGTCACTAAAATCAATATTGAATCAGTGTGTAACTTTGCCAAAGCAATGTCGGACTCTGTAGTTTTCGCTGGTCCCCTCCCCAATCAGACCAGGAGTGACATGTTTAGCCGCATGTTCTCCTTAAATTACTGTCTGTCTGAGTGGTGTCCAAAAAACAATGTGGGCTTTATAGATAATTGGGAAACTTTCTGGAGGAAACCTGGTCTTATTAAGAGAGACAGCATCCATCCCACTTTGGATGGAGCAGCCCTCATTTCTAGAAATCTGGCCAAGTTTAATAAACCCCCCAAAACGTGACTATCCAGAGTTGGGACCAGGAAGCAGAGTTGCAGTCTTACACGCTTCTCTGCAGCTTCTCTCCTTCCATTATCCCCCCAAAACCCCATCCCCTTAGAGACTGTGTCAGCTCCCAAACAGACAATAAAACAAACTAAAAACCAGCAAAAAATTGCTTAAACATAAAAAATCGCAAAGAAAGAACAATACAATTCAATTTTATTTATATAGCGCCAAATCACAACAACAGTTGCCTCAAGGCGCTTTACATTGAAAGGTAGACCCTACAATAATACATACAGTGAAAAACCCAACAATCATATGACCCCCTACGAGCAAGCACTTTGGCGACAGTGGGAAGGAAAAACTCCCTTTTAACAGGAAGAAACCTCCGGCAGAACCAGGTTCAGGGAGGGGCGGGGCCATCTGCTGCGACCGGTTGGGGTGAAAGAAGGAAGACAGGATAGAGACATGCTGTGGAAGAGAGCCAGAGATTAATAACAAGTATGGTTGAATGCAGGGAGCTCTATTAACACATGGTGAATGAGAAAGGTGACTGAAAAAGAAAAACTCAATGCATCAAGGGGGTCCCCCATCAATCTGAACCTATCGCAGCATAACTAATTGAGGATTCAGGGTCACCTGATCCAGCCCTAACTATATGCTTTAGCAAAAAGGAACGTTTTAAGCCTAATCTGAAAAGTAGAGATAATATCTACATCTGCACCAAAGAGTAAAATAGTGAAATGTGGATTATTAAACATTAGGTCTCTCTCTTCCTCTCTGTCAGTACATGACTTAATAATTGATCAACAAATAGATTTACTCTGCCTTACAGAAACCTGGTTACTCCAGGATGATTATGTTATTTTATATGAAACAACACCCCCGAGTCATTCTAACCATCAGAAATCTCGAAGCACAGGCAGGGGGGGCGGTGTGGCAGCAATTTTCCACACCAGCCTATTAATCAACCAAAGACCAGGACAGACTTTTAATTCATTTGAAAGCCTGATGCTTAGCCTTGTTCACCCTAGCTGGAAAACTCAAAAAACAATCTTCTTTTATGTCTTGTGTCAACACAGAGCAGAGCAGCTACCTGAACGCTACTCCCACAGAGGTCAATTATCTTGTTGATTATTTTACCTCTTCACTACACATGACTCTGGATACTTTAGCTTATGTGAAAAATAGAGCCTCAAATCAGAAGTACTTGCCTCCCTGGTGTAATTCTCAAACACGTAGCTTAAAGCAGATAACTCATAAGCTGAAGAAGAAATGGCGTATCACAAATTTAGAAGCTCATCATTTGGCTTGAAGAAATAGTTTGCTGCTTCATGAAAAAAGCAAAAGCTAGAACATCTTACTATCATTTATTGAAGAAAATAAGAACAACCCAAGGTTTCGCTTCAGCACTGCAGCCAGGCTGACAAAATGTCAGCGTGCTGCTTCACAAATATAGTTTTGACCATTAGAAAAAAAATGACTCATAATCATCTCACAGACGTAACATGTACAGCTACCTTCAGTACCATTGATATCTAGAGGCTTTTCTTTAGTTAGCCAAAATGTTTTGTTCACATTTAATTTTAGTTAACTTTAATAACCTTGGTTTATATCCTCAGCTCCACTTCTGACAGTTTAAAAAAATGAATAAATAACAAAACTAAATTAAAAATCATTTGTCCACTGGGGTGGATGTGAAAGGCTCAACTACTTGGCTCTCTCATTGCTGTTTGCAGCAAACTTGAAAAGCAGTCTTCCTGCAGCATCGTGTACTGCAGCACACAGCTCTATTTTGTCTCTTTAGATTGGAATTTGAATTAGTTTTAGTCTTTTCAACCACAGAAACCTAAAGCATGTAAACTGCTGTTTTATATTGTCTTTTTTTTCCATAAATACTCATTTCTTTCTTTCTTTTTTTTTTTTTTAAACTACCCAACATCCTCATCTGACATTCCAGCAGAAACCCTCGAGTGCAGTTACAGTGTCAGACGAGAAGCTAATTGCGGACTCTCCATCATTCTGCTGCCGTGTGTGTTCAGTTTACTGCTGCTCCGGAGATTTATTTCAGCTGACACACTTCCACAAATCCTGGATTGTTTACTGCGTTCCAGAAGTGGATGTTAGCAGTCACGCAGGCTTGCCAGCATGAACACACGTGCACGTGAACTCTCTTCTGTCTTGCCATTTGGTCTTTGACTCTTTCTCTCTCTCTCTCTCTCTCTCGCTCTCACACACACACACACACACACACACACACACACACACACACACACACACACACACACACACACACACACACTGCAGCCACTCGATGCATAGAGATGAGCCCTAAAAATACCCACACTTGTCAGCACTTTACATTGTCTCCTGTGTACTCGCGTTTGAAATGTAGATTTATGGCTGCTGGCTGTTTGTCTTAAGGCCATTTTCTAGATTAGATGATACAGTGCTACACTGCTAAACAGGAACTCCTGGTGACAGGTTTACACAGTTTTTAGGATTTACATAGAGTGGAGCAGCGAGGAGGGCAGCGAGGTAATATTCCAGTGTGATGTTTGTGCAGAAAAGCTGACAGTGCAGCTTAAATCTTTTTTTTTGGTGTAACAGTGTACAGAAAAGCCTGAGCTCACACTCACCAGTTCCCACTAAAACCATGTTGCTTTGATTTGGTGGTATGTTAAGTGAATGGTTTGGGGCTGTAATAGTCTCTTTTTCTGGAAGTAGCCCTCAAGTTAGACTGGGGTTCTTTAAATAAGTTTGATGTCCAGCTTAAAGGAGGATCGGATATAAGTGCAATGGTTGTAGCTTTGTAAGTTACACAAAACACAACATATACTGCTGCTTGGTTTTCTATTTTCTTTATTCTTTTTTTTGCGGTACACTAGAGTTAGTGTTTTTTTTCTCCTGTTCTCCTTGTTTTAGAAAAGACCTATGACTTCTTCTTCTTCTGTCAGCTGGATGGAAGGACGTTTTTCCTAAGTACGAAAGGAGTCTTCAGGGATTAGGCGTAGTCGTGTGTGTGTGATAAAATCCTAAACACAGCAACACACCAAGGCTACTGTCTGTACTCCTCTTACACTCTTCCCCTGCATCCTGTCCTTTTTCCCCCTACATACTGATATAATGGCATAATTGTCCTGCTTATCATTAATATCCTGGCATGAGTGACAAATGAATGTTGTTTTTACTGCGGGGCGGGGGCGTCCAGTGTCTGGTGTCCCGCTCACTAGAGCTGATAAAACTGTCTAATAGAAACACTGTAATCCTCCTCTGATTAGCCCCCTCGGAAGTATCAGCTTCTTTAGTTTGACTGATTGCTGTAAAGAGACAGTTCGAACTGTTTGCATTCCCAGAGGGATGTGCTTTAGTGGCTGTGTTGTGCACTAGCTGGCGCTC
>VURO01005682.1:24773-36294 GCA_015108175.1 Pelvicachromis taeniatus
TTTTGCTGCTGCACCTGCATCTGTGTTTAAGATTATTTAGTGTTGTGGACCTAGAATTTAATTCAATTGAATTTTATTTATAAAGCTCCAAATCACAATGTTGCAGAATAGAGCTTTATATTGTAAGTAATGACTTACAGTAATATAGAGAAAGCCCAACAATCACTTTGAAAGGAAATTGGTGAAAACTCCTTCACACCGGGAGGGGCGACCATCTGCCACCACCAGTTGGGGGTGAGGGGAAGAAGACCAGATAAAAGCCGCCGTGATGACTTGGGGTTGCTTTGCTGCACTGTGTTGGACATTTTGGAAAATGAATTCCTAAGTTTGTCATGGATAGTCTTTTGTCTTACAGGATAATGTCAGGGTGGCAGGCCGCCAGCTGAAGCTCAGCAGTAGGGTGGTGCAGCAGGACAATTACCCTAAACATCAAAGTAAAATTCCAGCAGAATGATTTCAACCAAAGAAATTCTTGTTTTTGAGCAGCCTAATTATAGCACAGACCTTAGAGATGTTCCGGAATGATATCAAGAGAGCTGCTCGCTCCACACATCTTGATAACACGGCTGAGCTGAAGCAGATCCATAAGGGGGGAAAAACATGGGTCAAAGTTCTTCCTGTACATTGTGCAGCTCTTAGTTTGGATGTTTGCGCTCAGTGCTACTAAAAAGAAGTTAGATGAGCTATTACATCCAAGTGTTTACTTGTTTGATTTATTTTTCCTTCTGCACTGGCGATATGGGCATGCTCAGTGCAGACACAGAGATTATGATGACTGTAAGACTGATTAATGCAGAATACTCGGGATCACAAGCTCTTTCCTTGCCCTCTCTTAAGTGGCTACTGTAGTTAAAAGTTCATCTTCTTCTGTAGGCCAGTCAGCGGGTCAGATTACAAAGCTTTTCAGACCTTACAACCTAATGTTCCATATCGTGGTCTTTATATAAATCTAATGTAATTACCCAGTTCAATAGAGTAATCACTGGCAGCCTGCGTGCATTAGGCCTTCTTTTCAGGTTTATGACAGCCCTGTTGGCTCCGTCGCTGGCATCTAACAGCTCCCTGAGGCCAGCCGCAGGAAACGCTGAACAGCCTCACACAGAGCCACCTTTGAAAGCTAATGAAAGCTTTATTATGATATTATTATTTTCACTTTGGCTCCTAAGACGGTGACAACTCGCTCTCCCTTTCTTTCTGTCTGCATTTCTGTGTGTGTGAGTCACTGTGAAAATCCTGTGAAAACGTCAAAGTGTGCTAAACCTGATGTCTGTTTCTGCACGCGTATGAATAGATGTTTGCTCTACACGTAACGCACAAGCACACACACACACACACACACACACACACACACACGCACACACAGCTGTTTTTCTGTCTCCTTACACCGACTTACATTCATGTTAGTGGTTTCTATGACGCTGCCTCCCTAACCCAAACATAACCCTGAACCTAAACTTAGAGACTTTTTTATATTTCTGTCAATATCGACGGCATGTAAACAGAGATGTCCTCACAACATGAGTAATACAGGTACACACACCCCTCCCCAAAAGAAGCACTTGTGGTCCTTTTTTATTGACCCTCTCTGCTTCTTTTCCTGAACGGCGTATTAAAGGCCATGTTCACAGCAGAGCTCTGTTCTCTTTGAAGTGTTCAAGTGCTGCAACAGATCCTCAAATATTGACTCTCAAGCCTGCTGCAGAAAAGAGAGTGAGAGAGGGGAAGAAAGAGAGCGAGAGAGAGAAGATGGAGATGGAGAGAAGCAATCCTGGCACAGATATCGACAGATAGAGAGAAGGCTCTTTGTTGCAGGTGGGCGTAGTTAGATTTATGGCAGGACGGCTGAATTTGCTTTGGATAAATATGTGTTTGTCAGCTGCTATGAGGTGAGGAGCATATATATATATATATATATATATATATATACACACACACACAATATCGATGTGGAGGAGGAAGTAAACAGAGATAAGGGCTGATGGCAGGCTGAGCCTGATTCCATCCTAGCAAAACAGATTGATCTGTATTAGTTTATCCTGTCATAATGCCCCCTTCCTTTCCTTAGTCCTGCATTTCATTACATTTTTAATAAATCTTTGCAGACACAGCATTTACCTATTGTATGGAAGGTTGCTGTTTTAGTGCCTCTTCCTAAATCTAGTTACCGCAAAACTCTGTGACTTTAGAAAATGCAAGAAAAACTGGTGAAGTTTGGGATTTTAAGGCAAACTGAGCATTGACATGACTCCATGCAGTTTGTTTACAGACCACCCAAAGGAGTCGACGATGCCACAGTAACCTTGATGACCTGATTGTTAAACTCTAGTGGGAAAGCCTACTGTTCAGCCTTTGACACAGTTCAGCCTCGTATTATAATACGACTACTTTTTTAACAATTCGGCGTGAATAAAAATCTAGTGGGCTGGATTCTTGGCTTTTTAACAAACAGGAGTTAAAGAGTCCGGATACATGGGACCCTATCCAGTCGGGGACCCGTGCTTTCGTCCACACTATTTATCCTGTGCACAAATATGTGTCAGAGCAGGTGTGAAAAAACAGGGACATTTTACAGTTTGCAGACTGTTATCGTCAGTCTGCTTCAGGATCACGTGACCAGCTGCGGCCCACTCATCGATGATTCTGACAAAAGATGTGATCGTGTACTCATGCACAACAGGCCACGTCCAGTAAGGGTTACATTGTAGAATGTGTTCAGTGTTATAAATACCTTGGAACAATCATTGATTCAAAGCTGAATTTTAAATCAAGCTTTGAAGTTGCGTGCAAAAATGGGGGCCAGGGACTCTCGTGTTCTCGTTTCCACGTCGATAAAACCACAACGGTTTTATTTCAGCACGCTTCTGCTCAATCCGTTTTATCCTTTCCCCCTGGGTGTTGAGGTTTGAATATTTATCTTAAGAAAACAGAAACTCGCCCAATCAAATTGTTAAGAGATCTTAACAGGCTGATTGGTGAACCACAGCAAAACATAGCATCCCTGTACACCATATGGTTCCAGCGGTTGGCTTGTTCTGGTTTTTCTTGACAGCTAGCTACCCTTTGAAGAGTGAGTTTCAGTTTCTTCCTTCTGGAGGAAGATTTCAGGTCCCAAAGTGCAGAAAAGCATGGTTTAAAAACAGCTTTCTCCCAGTTTTTTTTTTGTGCCATGTTTATTTGTTGTCTGGTGTCTGTTTTGAGAGTGTGCATGTTAGGATGCTCACGACTCACGACTGCAGAACAACCTACATTTCCTTTCCTTTCCTTTCCTTTCCTTTCCTTTCCTTTCCTTTCCTTTCCTTTCCTTTCCTTTCCTTTCCAAATAAATCACATTTCTTTCCCCTTACCCGTCTTTGTTTGAGAAAACCCTGAGCCAGAGCAAACCTCCGTAACACCTCCGAGCAGGCGACTGTTTTCAGTTTTAAACAATGCCCCCTTTATTGAAACTAAAGACAGAAGGAGTAAGAAAACATCCCAGTGCTTTTCTTTCCTCCTGAGCCCTCCCCCCCCCGTCTCTGCCGTCTGCAGGTCAAGGTGGTGGCACTGCTGGTGTTTGCGGTGCTGCAGTTGCCAGATTGGCAATCCAGAAAGTCAAAACTTACTCGGAGAAACGTTTCGATATGAGATACTTTATAATGGCTCAGCCAGATATGAACTCCCTCTACCCCCATCATGCAGACATGCTTGCACATGCCCTAACACATACAAGCACAAAGACACACACATACATGAAAGGCCCAGCTTTACTTGGTGGTTTGTAAATGGGAGCAGGCAGGTGCTCACTCACGTACACTGAATAACACTTTTGTGCTTTGGCTCAATCTCCTTGTAAATAGCAGCAGTGTCCCAGACTCATTTACTGCACGTTTGCTTGTGTTTTGATGCAAACTCTGATTTGTTTGCCTTATCTGTTTTTTTTTTTTTAGACAATTCTCTGATCGTGTGTTTTTCTGGGCTGCCGGCTCGCTCGTGTCTCAGCATATATAAAATCGGTCTGGTTGTCAGTTACTTCCTCAGCAGGGACTTGGGAAGCTCTGTGCTGTGTGATAATGGCGACATCCTTGTGCGGATGTTTGTTATGCCAGACTATTTTAAACTCTTATCAACACCCCCCCTCTCCCCCCGACAGTCCTGCAGTGAGTGGATTTTGGTGAGTAAGTGCTTTACGTGGGTAAAAGTGTGTGCAGTGCTGCGTCTTCCCCAGATTACAGGCAATATTTTTTTTTTTTAACGCTCTTTATCCAGCAGCTTAAAAGTCTATTCATTCATTTTTTTAAGGATAACTCAGTCCGGCTGAACCAGCTTTCAGTTTCCAGCCTGAGAGGAAGCAGGTCACATGTTAAAATAGACCTAATTTATTACCGGGTCCATTTAAAGGAGTGTTTGCACACATTTCTGGGTGATTTTACATAAAGGCAACAGTAACAGTAACTTTTTGATTTTAGGCCAAGTATTTAAAAAAAGGGACATAATCAGGCAGAAGCATGTGGCAACACTCTCTTTTTATGGGCTTGCAATTTGTGATTTATTCCCCGTTATATACAGCGTTCCCCTTAATTGTGAGCACAAAGCAATCTTGAATCCGTTTGGATCGGCACGTCACAATGTGTCAACAGATGCACTTTAAATCCCATAAAGAGAAATAACTTCTTATTGGAAATGAGTCATAAATAAATTGCAAACTGGGCTGAACCATGCGACGAAAATAGACGTACATATTTCCACACGCACACACAAGTTGTTGCCCGGTCTCCCTGTATGTATTTATTGTTTTGTTTTTGTGTTGTGGTTATTGTGGTATCTCTGACACTGCCATCAGACTCCATCCTGGAACATCAAAGGGTGCTGGTGCTCTTTGTCATCCTCTAATATCCCACAGTGAAGGCGTAGTTTTCTGTTGACTGTACTGACTGTGCCACCCTAAAAGTCATTGACTTTCATTGTGTGTCTTTTGCTCTGGGATGAGCCGAGCGCACAGCGCCAGTGACTCATCCTCTCTAGATGGAGAGTGGCCTTTTCTGCAGCCTATCAGATGTCACCGGGGCTCCTCTGTTGTGGTCACACAGCCATACACAGAAGATGAATCACATTAATAAAAGCCATCTTTGCATAGCTCCGCAGCTCAGCTGAGGTCAGCTGGTGGCATTTGAAGCTTTTAGAAACCTGAAAACGTGGCGAGCTTCAAACAAAGTCGCCGATGTTGATGCGTTCGTGCGTTACGGCGCACATTGAGGGATGCGTCTCGAGTGTTGTGCATTTACTGAATCAACATGCCTCGGCTCATTCTGAGCGCGTGTGAAAGAGAGCCGGAGCTTTTTGGTCTATTGTCTGCTTTTAAAAGAGTCTCTGACTACAAAGGCTCGTCTTATTCCTCATCCTGCTGAGTGATCCTTTTCCTCAATGACGCGTCTGTGAATGCAAATATGCTTAGAAAGAAGTGGAGGCTTGCTGACTTTGTTAGTTTTGCAGTGTTGAATGGTTTGAAGGCCGCGCTTCAGTATTTAAATGATTATGAGAGGATTTTTTTTTGTTTTTTTTTCTTCTTGTTTGTCTGAGCCGCACAACCTTTCCTGACCTTGATATTAAATAACATTTAATTTGTTAAAAAGAAAAAATCCAGTGGTTGTAGCAGCTCAGGGTATGAGTAAATTCCTCTGCAGTGGATTTCTCACAGGTGTATGTGAGTGTATGTGTGCAAATCTGCCACTGGAGCTGTTTTTCCTTTATGTTTTTATATATCTGGAAATCTGGATGAGCAATCACTTGTGGTTGTTTGGTGGGCAGCAGCTGGCGGGAGCATGCAACAGGTCAGTTTCGACAGGCTGTGCTGATCTCACAGATTCATATTTGAATAAAAAATGTCTCCCTCTGGTGGAGAAGGAACCATTCAGCATCTTGTTATCAGTTTACATCTTCAACTTGTTGACCATGTACTTTTAATATATATTATTGTAACAACGGCATTGATTCACTGTCTTAGATCTGAAACTGATGTCTCATCTGCTTACTTGCTATCAAAATCTCTCTGTTTCTCCCTGACGCAATCAGATATGTGGAGATGTAGGGAAAGAGAGACAACACAAGGGAGTGGAAGGAAAATGATTTTGTTTGGTTTTGCGTGAAGTGCCAGAGGCTCCGACCTCAAGTGTAACTCATCACTCTGTTAGCTACCCCTGTCACAGTTAACCAGATCATCCTACATTAAAGAAAATGAGAAGAGCAGCAATTATGGAAGAAAGGAGGGAAATGGGATCAAATTTAAAAGCCTTTTAGACATGGAGAAAGGCTCAGCTACGTAGGAATTCATCTGAGGGGCCTTTGTGATATAATAGCCAATATATCTGGATGATAGCCGCGGACCTTCGAGCTTTCAAACATGAAATGTTCATATATCAGTTTATTTACCATGCAAGCAGGCGAGGGAGGGATCTGTGCAGTTTGATGGGTGGCATGCTGTAATGGCTTGTAGTGACTCCAAATGACGCACATGATACATTGAAAACTACACTTTTTTTTATTTTACATCAGCTAACGTGCTTTTTTCTTCTTCTCCATTTGGCAGAATTTAACTCAAACTCTCATTCCCTAATTTTACATTGGAAGTTTATATATATGGATGCAGTCTTTCACCCAAGCGTAAGCAGACCCTTTCAGTAGCCAAATGCTTTTTATCTCTTGTGGTTTCCTCTCATTTAATATTTTCCGTAGCTGGTAAAGCATAAAGTTTTTTGCTCGTCTTACTTTGGCTGCGTGGTTGTGAGACAGTATTTACATGTATATCCAGCTGCTACAGCACACGCAGGCAGAACGGGCACATGGTCTCATCCTTGGCTTTGTTTTTAACAGACAGGAACAAACCCTCAGGTTTCTATTAAATGCTTTTATATGAAAATAGGCAATTAGGATATTTAAAGAATTATCATTCACACTGCACATCTATTAGTGCATTTTTATTTAGGCAGGATTAAAATAAAAGATTCGCAGCTCCTTTCAGAATACTGTATGTGTTGAATTGCCTGTGGGTTGGTGGGCGGGGAGGTTTTGTCCAGCAAGTTTAACACAAACCATGACCTTTCATTAACCTGACCAACTACTGTGTTTTATTTATTTACTCATTTATGGTGCTCAACCAGATCAGCTGTGCTGTGCTATGCAACATCAACCCTAACAACATGGCTGAAGGGTGTTTCCCAGTGTCTGCTTTACTTTTAAAATTTTCATTTACCTTCAGTTACAAATGCAGATACCGTTAGATTGGCAGATTGCTGATATTGGCTTGCTTATGTGTTGGTGAATCTCTAATTTTGCCTTAAAGTATCCAAACAGCGAAAATGAAAAGTTTGAAATGAAACTAACCAGCTAGTTGCTATCTTTGTTGTCCTTTGCTTGTGGATTTCTCTCTCGCTCTGAAGCAGATGAGAGTGTTGACGGTTGAACCTCGATTTGCCACCATGTCAAACCTTTTGCCCTCCTTTATTAATAGAAACATCGATCTTAGCAGTTTAACAGAGTGTCAGGTTCAAATATTGAAAGATGCGCCTTCTTTTCATCTTTTCTGCATCACTTTTGTTCCTTCTTTCCAGTTTTTTCGCTCTCCTTATTATTTCTGTCCTCAGGCTTACCCAGAAGCCTGGCCGCCGGACGAGGGCTTCACGTGAGGGGCTCTGTTTCCCACTCACCATCTTCAATGAAAAATAACATGTCGGGCAGCTTTTGTGTCGGTGCCGTGAACTAGTTTAGACAGCAGAATTCGTGATCATCTTTATTATTCAAGCCTTTTAAGTTGGCTTTAATGTACCTGTGATGAGAGATTTATATCCCAGGGAACGGAGGGAGAAGAAAGCAGCAAGAGAGATAAAGCGGAGACAAATTTGTTTACTCCACAGATATTCATTACGTGCTTTGACAGGTGGGATTCATTAACTCCATAATCTAACGTGGTAACCCCCCCCTCCCCACCCTACCCGAAGCATGCACTATAATCCCTGTGGGACCCTTCATAACTCTGCCTGCTCTGCCTCACACACCTGAGGCAGTAAAAATCTCAAACTGTACTCTGTGAGCACATATTTCTTTCTGTTTCTCTGACAGTCTGCATGCCTGCAGACTTTCACACACATACACACACACACACACACACACATGCATGCACAAACACACAAAGACACTTTACACTCCCACCGCTAATGCTCTTGTCTGCATCGTTTTTTTAATTTATTATTTTTTTACACGCTCTCTCCCTGTTTTTCATGTTGCTCTCTGACCAGAGCACTTGCTGTGTAGGAGGCGCGGCTTTCTTTCTCTCATTCACACACAAACACACATCTTTGAGTCTCGAGATCACAGAAGGCCTGTGATCACGCTCTTTTACCAGTGACTCAGTGTTTAGTGCTGCCTCTTGAGATGCTGCGCCTGTAGGCACGCCAGATCCCTCTCTGTCCAAGCCCCCCCCCTTCGCAGTCGCCCTCACCAGGGGGGCCTTCGGTCAGTCTTTCTGCATCGGTGCGTATTATGCAGCATTGGAAAGTCTAAGCCGTCATCGCACTGGCTACACACTCTCAAACTCTTGGCCCCCCCCTCTAGGTAGCTCCAGGCGTTCGCCCTTACTTTTGCCTCACAACTCATGACAAGCACATGATGTGAGAAAGGCCGTGGCTCAGGTATAAGCCGAGACAAAGGGATAAAGGCCAGCTTACTGCCCTTGTGAACCATTTTCTCTTGTGCTGGGATTATTCTGTCTTGTAGGGAAAACGCAGAGGCGTTCTCGCATCGTGTTCAGGAAATCCTACGCTCACGTACGACTCTGTGTTCAGTCAGGAGAGAAGAAACGAAGAGACAAATGGATGAAACAGTTTTAATTGGTCTTGGAATATACGTGCCTTTTGTGTGCAAGTTGGATAGATGCAATTTCCTTTTTCTCAGAGGAATTGAATTAAATTAATTGAATAGCTTCACTGGTTAAACACTGCGTATGTACGGAAACTCCGTTCACATTATGTATCACAGCAGTCCCCACTTCAGTGTGTCCCAGTCTCTTTCTTTGCCATTTTTCTTTGTCAGCTCAACTTTTGATTAGAGAACAAATTGCTTCCCTGCACGTACTCCCCTCGCTCTCTCTGGAAAGACGCGGGGAGCTGCAGCCCCTGCTGGGAGCCCTAGAGACTCGTCTTCTCTTCTGTTTCTCTTGATTCAGTATTAATGGAAGCAGAAGTTCTATAAGGGTATTGTACTGTGTATGTAGCTCTGTTCATACCAGAGCAGTTTTAGCCATTATTAGAAGCTTTGTTGGAGTATTTTTAAGCTTTTCCCTTTGAATATCCCGCTCTCGGTGGCTTTAACTCTTTTCCTAAATATCTGACAAACCTTAATGATGAGTTCTGACACCTCAGTATATGTCAATAAATACATATCAATAAATACATACAATAGGTTGCAGGTATCTTTGCTATCTTTTACTCCCAGTGTAGAGTTAAAATTAAAGGTGCTGAAACATGAAACAATCTTGACTTTTTTCTTTCTCCTGTTGTCCATCTCACAGAGTCCTTCGAGGCCTTGTTGTGGCAGGCGGAGAATTACACCGTCACCCTCTTCCAGGATTTGTACCACAGCATGGCTGATCAGGCTGCGGGCCCCGTGCGGGAACTCTTCACTGACATCAGCCTCTTCCTGCTGGGCTCTGAGTTCAGTGTCGATGAGTTAGTGCAGCGCTTCTTTGACGCGCTCTTCCCGCTGGTCTACGATCACCTCATCAGCCCGAGTCTCAGCGGCGCATCGCACAGCCACACCGAGTGCGTGAGGTCATTAAGCCGCAGCGTCAGACCGTTCGGCGGGGTGCCCGGCCACCTGGTCGATCAGATTGCTCGCTCCGGGGTCTCTGGGAAGCTTCTTCTTCAGGCGCTGCACCTGGGAATCGAAGTCATCAATACCACGGACCACTTACAACTAAGCCGCGAGTGCAGACGGGCCCTGCTTAAGATGCACTACTGCCCTCATTGCCAGGTACGGATGGAAGTCTCTGAAGCGAGCGTATCGATCTGAATTAATGAAACTTTTTTTACCTGCAGCACTGATTGTGTTGTAATTTTTGTTCCACAGGGCTTAACACACGCCAAGCCCTGCATGGGCTACTGCATCAACGTGATGCGGGGGTGTTTGGCGAGCATGGCAGAGATTGACATCCACTGGAGGGAGTTTGTACGGTCGCTGGAGGGCCTGTCAGCAAGGATGCATGGACCTCAGGATTTGGAGCAAGTGCTTCTGGGAATTCACAGGCTCGTTCATGACGCTGTCAGGCATGCTCAGAAAAATGGAATGCGGCTCTCAGCGCAGGTCATGACGAATGATTTAATGTTGTTTGAGATGAGTAGAGTTAAAACTGTGCTGAGGTTCTGCAGGAGATAAAAGTGGTGTCCACTGCAGATCTGATCATGTCCAAGATTAATAAGGAATTTGAGGTAGTCCTGGGAAGAGTATTTAGGCTTCTTCATGAACAAGGATAAATTGCCTTAAATAAATAAATCATCACACATGATTTATTAGTTAGTCAGGAGAAGGCAAAAAAACTCCCCACAGGTACATCAGTGTGTGTTTGGTCAGAAATGACAAATCCTTCCACATTATGAGAACATTTTAGAGGTGCTCTTTTTCTTTTCACATGCAGCTCAATCCGACAGCTTTTGCTGGAAACTGAAAGCCCCGGGGTGCTTGCTCCTGAACCACACCAACTTTGCAGAACTAATTGAGGCACCACAGCTCCATCTAGTGGTCGACTAAAGGAGCTGCTGCTCAACAACCGTACACATACAGTACATTCAGAAATTGAACACGATAGGCTTGGCTGCACTAATGGCCTCAGTATAAACATGTGTCACTCACCTATCTGAAATAAGGCCAATTTGTTATGCGCCAGTACAGTTTAACGAGATTAGCGAATTCTTAAAATGCTTGTTTCTCCCTCAGTGTTTAGACTTTAATTTGTGTCTGTCTCATCGGGTTATAGGTTTACAAACTGTGCGGCCCACCAAGCAGGAAGCCTGCTCAGTCGTTCAGCATCCAGCACAGCAGCAGAGAATCCATCCCTCTTAAAGCATCTGTCAGAGCGCCGGGAGGCTCACTCGCTAACAGGAGAAAGTAAGTGGGAGGAAGATGTCAGATATGTGGAGAGGTGGTGCCATTCTTCTTCTTCTTCTTCTTTTATTTTTTTAGATGGTTTAATGAACAATTAAAATGCAGAGCGCTTTACTGAACAAGTTAATTAGCTGCACGCTTCCATGTGGCTGCTGCTTTTGCAGGGATTTTCTGAGCAGTCTGCGTCTGTACCTCACTTACTACGGCGGCCTGGCTGATCAGCTGTGTGCAAGCGACCTCGCATCCAATGACGCGCAGTCCTGCTGGAACGGAACAGAAATCGTAAAAAGGTTTGTTTTAAAGATGCGAATGATGCATACAGACCGTGTGACACATTAGATAAAGCCATGTTAGTATGGTAAAAGTTTTTTTTTTTTTTTTTAAGCCTCTGAAATTC
>VURO01005682.1:46291-82466 GCA_015108175.1 Pelvicachromis taeniatus
CGCCGGCCTTATTAAAAAAAAAAAAAAAAAAAAAAGGAAAAAAGTTTCACCTTCTCTGAGTCTGCCCTTTACCTGACAGCCAAGATAAACGAGCAGGGTCCTGGGAGGAAGGCAACACAAACATGCATCTCGGCTCAGTGGCCCGTGCTCATTGGCTCTCTGCTGGAAGCCCTTATTTACCTTAATGCTGGGAGGAGGTGAGCGTGGGGGAGGCTTGAGATTCTGTGTCTGTGCGTGTGTGAGTGTGTGTGTGTGTGTATGTGTGTGTGCACGCACTCGCCCTGTGATTACTCACAATACCTTCCATCGACAACCTTGAACCACGCAGCAATGAAAAGAAGAAAAAGAAGCAAACAACTCTTTCTGGCCCCCATAATGCACACGGGCCCGATGATGTCATATGTCACCTTCAACTAATGAAGGTGATGATGGCATGCATGAGCGCCGCATACGTTCACCATCTGCTCGGTTCCACCACGCTGGAGCTGCTCCCCACAATGCTGCAGAGAGGAGTCGAGGCACGTCTGTACCACAGTGTCCCTCGACGCGTGTGAAAGACCGCCGCCTGCATCCAGATGACTCGCTGCGAGTTTAATCATACCTTCACACCCCAAAGCTACAAAAGTGACAAGTCTCTGAGGCCACTTTTTTTAATATATCACCTGAACTGTCAGGAGGAGTCGGCTGATATGATAGTGGTCACTAGTGGAAAAATCCCTGCAAATTTTCAGTAAAGTTGCCCGCTAGCAGGGCAGCACAAGCTAATTGAATCGAATTAATATCGACTCATTAATCACCCCGGCTGCCTAATTGTTATGGATCGGTCAAAATTTTTGTTTTCTGCTTTGGTTTGTCTTTTAGTTGAGAAGCCAAAAGTCAGGGGTCATGGGTCAAATGATGCTCTGTCAGACATGAATTGTCGGATGAGCCTCTGATATGCACCATGAAAGGAGTGCATGTGTTTTAAATCATCCTCCCTGGAGAGTTTTATTTTATTTTATTTTATTTTATTTTTTTCTTAAACAACAATCCTACAGTTTTAAGGATTTATGTAGTGAGATATGTTTTTAAAAGAAGTCCATTTCATGTAATAAAAAAATACCAGCATATTGGCTGGCGTGAAATGCATGTGAACTGTAACTGGATCTGATAAAGGAAGCTCGCTGCAGCAGGTAGCTCTGCATATTTGATCTAGCAGATTTTTATGCTCGATGCGTTTTCTAATGGAAACCACCCGAGGGATTTCTGTCTCCTCCCGGGATGTAACGGTGGGCCTTTGGTTGCTTAAGAAAATGTCTAAACCACTACACTATGGCGTCATAGCATGCAGTAGTTATTTTTTGTGTATCATACTCATTTAAACAAATATATTTACTTATATTTAGTATAATAACACACTTAAGCTGAACTCAAAGAACAACTGATGTGTGTGATTGAAAACTTATTTAAACGATTAGCTGAATATAATCATTTTCCCTGTTGAGGAGTCAAATGAAATGAATCCATTGTTTTTCAGACAAAGACAGTTTTTGTGGTTTTGTTTCCTTCAAATTAAAAAATGAAATAATGACGTTTTAATTTCAGAGGTTTAACACATTAACTGCTTATGAATCACATCTGTTCCTGTGCATAGTCCCCTGTTTTCATAGGTTTAAAATTAATTGGACAAACTTAGATGATTTTACGTGTTTGGTTTTAACACTTCGATGAGATTCATTTACAGTCAGTGCTTGAAGTCTGAGCCTGTGGACATCACCAAATGCTGTTTGCTTCTTTGAGACGCAACCTTTAACACAGATACCTCCAGTTGCTGCTTGTTTGCGGGTCTCTGCGTGAAAAGCATGCTCTATTGGGTTGACCATTGAAGAATTTCCCATTTCTTTAGCTCAAGAAACTCTTGGTTTGCTTTTGCAGTTTGCTTTGGGTCATTGTCCATTTGTACTGTGAACCACTAGCATTTCTAGCTTTTGGCTGAATCTGAGCAGAAAGTAAAGCCTTGTACACTTCACAATTCATCCTCCTGCTTCTATCAGCACTCAAAACATCAATAAACACTAGTGATCACGTTCCACTGATAGCTACACATGCTCATGACATAACACTGCCTTCATGATGTTTGAGAGGTAATGTGTTATATATCAGATCATGATCTCCATACTTTTTTATTCCCATTATTCTGGTACAAGTTAGTCTTAGTTTCATTCATGCAAACTGTTTTTTCAGAACTGTTTTCGCTCTTTGAGATGTTTTCTGGAAAAGTCTTCAGTCTACTCTCGATCAGACCTTGACAATGATACGCCTGCCTCCCCGAGAGTGTTCTTGGCTTGGTTAGGTGTTGTGAAGCTATTTTTCTTAACCGTGGAAATAGATTGCTAGGAGTTCTCTGGTTTTTCAGACTTGCCCTGACATCTCCTTGGGCCTCAGCTTTAAAATTATAGTGAAAACTCTAAAATTCAACACTTTAAATTTTTTTTATTATGAAATAAGAACGAACAAGCCTCACTTTTCCACAAAACTGCTGTCAGTCAACTGCCCAAGTGCTTTTGAACCTCTGAGAAAGGCGGACTCTGCAAAACAGAGGACAATGATTTATAAAAATCTAAAACCTTTTTTTTTTGTAAAACCCCTGAATTAATTCTGAAAATCTGCACTTGAATCAGATCTTGATTGTTCGATTGAAAACTGACTGTGATTTTGTGCAGAGGTGAAACTACACAAAAAGGACCCACCTGTAATTTCATAAAATAAAGAAGATTAGATTTTGATTTATGATACTCTGCTTCTGTTAAAGACCAAATAAATAAATAAGTAAATCATTTTTTTTGTTGTTGGCTCTCATAATTCTGTTAGATATACTTTTTTTAAATGTGACACATTCATCCTGTTTGTACACACGACGTTAGAGCTGAAATACATTTTCTTTCTTTTGTTAATCTTTACTTAAATAAATTCTTCATCAAAAAGTGATTGACAGTAAAACGGATCGTTTTGGTTCTTTGATGCTCATGGAAGTCTCACGTAACGTGACTGATAACACATTTGTAAAATTACACATTTCAGAGTGGCAAATTACAAATGACCGAGTCGTCTGCCTCAAGTAGTTTTCTTTGGGAACGTCAGTGTGTGGTCACTAAGGCATTCCTTAAAACTTAAAAATGCCAGATTATGTTTTACAAACTGTTGCAGGCGATCTTTGCCATAAGGTCTCTCAATAACGTTGTTTTGTCAAAGTTAGAAATGCCCCTTCTGTTAATTACACCGCAAAGAGAACGGCGCTTTGTTGTGGCTGCAGGTTATGAACATTTTGATTGACAGGTGCTTGACTCCAGCTGCTGGGTGGAGTGTAAAAAGGTGAGTGTAGGTGACTGTAGATGATCTTTAGATAACATCAGATGGCCTTTGAGAGCAGCTGAAATCAGTCTCCATGGGGCTACTCTCCTGCTCTTGTCATGTCTTGACACTTTTTTCTTCCCCCCTCTCTCTTTTCTATCTTCCCCTCCCTCTGTCTCTCTCTCTCTGTGTCTGCTGAGTGGAGTTTCTGCGAGTTGGCAGCCTGTATCTGATCCTGAGGTAATTTACTGGTAGCGATAAGGAAGTGGTGCGCACAGTCTTTCGTTATAGTCCTTTCTGACAAGGCAATCTGAAGCCCATCGAGGCTAAATTGGAGGAAAATTTCGACTCCACGTAGAAGGGAAACATGCAAGGTTATTATTATACAAATCTAGTCGACTGAGATTGAGTGGGCAAACAATCACCAGAGACTGCTGGTTTAATTTCTTGCTTTTTTTTTTTCGCGATGTGCTGATTTATTTGGATTTTGGTGTGGAAATAACAGCAGATAGTAGTTGCAAGTGTGTAAAGTGAAGGGTACAGTGGTCTAATTTGTCATTTGTTAATGAGTTGGTGGAGATGCTGACTTCAAATGAGCGCTTATCTGCCCCGCTTGGATTGTCCACCTAATCCTGATGTGTTTTCATTGTTGACTTTACAGCACATTTTATGAGAAAGTCACGGAGACTTTGACTCATTTGCCTTTGTGTGTACAAGTTCGCTTTAGTTTATATGTGCATCGTACCTAGAGCTGTGTGTGTGTGTGTGTTGAGTCCAGCAGTGCTCCCCCCTCCCTCCCTCTCAGGCAGACAGGCCAGGCAGACCGGGGTCACTGCCTCAGGGGTATGTTAGAGAAATGCCTCTCTGCTGTGGGCGAGTAGAAATATGAAAGAGACCCTAAATCAAGACACAGAGCCCCATGAATCATGTCAGCGGCTGAGCTGAAGAAGAAGGATGGGACCATCTGTAGCAGCATATGAATGGCTAACTGACTCACAGTGCTGTTGACACAAGCTGAAGAAGTGTGAAGAGGTTGTGAAGATTAGCGCTGGTCCTCGCTGCATAGCCTGGAAACCTGCTTCAGTCAAAAATGAGCAAACCCAAATACGCTGCATGCTCCATTCGTCACTCTGACGTTTTACAGAATTGCACGGGGGGAACATTTTTTTTTTGCCAGTTATAAAATAAGATGAATTCTTATTACAACACATCTATAACACCTGAACTCAAGCTGTGTGAATTGTTGGCTGGATTTTTTTTTTCTCCTGCTCTAACAGCTTTTTCAGTGTGTTGAGTGAGAGGTTGTAGATGCATAAGATGCTCCTTAAAATGATTTAGAAGGCCTGTTAACGCCACGACTGTGCAACTGTTGAATGCCTTTTCTTTGAGATATGAGTGTGTTTCTCAGACAATTCTTCAAGTGTTCCTCAGCTGAATTTTTGGTTGGTGACACAGGTTCAACTTCTCAGACGTGCACGTTTGTTGCTTGAATTTGTAAATGGTATATGTGCGAAACCTGATTTAAGGTTCTGAAGTTTAATTAATTAGTTAATTGAATAAATAATTGGCAGATTAATCAAGGTCGAAGCTTTGGTTTCCATTTATTAAGTAAAAGGTCTGGTTTTATTGTCTGTGACTTTCAATTTACAAGCTGATTGATTTGTGGCACTTAGAACTTCTTTAGTGCACTCTTTGATAAAAACTATTGTTGCAGGAGTACACTCCCCATCTAGTTCATTACTTACACCTTCCTAATACCAGTCTGGGCCCTGTTTTGCCTTCAGAACTGCTTTAACTTGTTATGGCACAGATTCAACAAGGGGCTGTAAGGATTCCTCAGAGATTTTGCTCCATATTAACGTGCCAGCATCACACAGTTGCTGGAGATTTGTCGGCTGTTCAATGACATCCCGAAGGTGCTCAATTGGATTGAGGTCTGGTAACTTTGTAGGCCATTTGAGTACAGTGAACTCATTGTCATGTTCAAGAAAACCAGAAAATGTGGTCATAAAGGGATGGACCTGGTCAGCAGCAGCACTCAGGCAGGCTGTGATGTTTAAACAACCCTCGGTTGGAACTGAGCGGTACAAAAGTGTGCCAAAAAGAAAATATCCCCCGCACCATTACACCACCACCAGCACCAGCGTGAACTGCTGATAGAAGGCAGGATGGATCCATGCATCTGAATGTTGCAGCAGAAATTGAGACTCGACATATTTCCAGTCTTCCGTTGTCCAATTTTAAGGAGCATGTTTGGATTGTATCCTCAGTTTTCTGTTCTTAGCAGCAATGCTGATTCCCAGTGTGATCTTCTCATGCAGTCTCCCATCTCCTTCAAGCATTATACATGCTAATTATGCTATTGCATAATTTGATTGATTGTTTGAGTTTCCTTCTGGCCCTTCTGCTCTGGCCTCTGCCACCAACAAGGCTTTATCACCCAGAGAGCTCACTGGATATTTTCTCCTTTTCAGACCATTCTCTGTAAAACCTGGAGATGTTTGTATCGGTAAATCTCAGCAGATCAGGAGTTTCTGAAATGCTCAGATCTGCCTGCCTGGAACCAACAACTATGCCATTCAGATGCTCAGCTTGAACTTCACTTGTCTTGACCATCACGCTTAAATGCGTTGCTGACATGTCATTGGCTGATTATTTGTGTTAAAGAGCAGATGAACCCAAATGAAATGGCCAGTCGGTGGAAACTTTTCATATCCTCTGTGTTGGTTCCCCTTGGGCAGATTAATAAAGTTCTTCTGTTAGCTGATGTTCGCTCATTTAAGTTATGATTGGCAGGCTGTGAGGATTATGAAAGATTTTGAGCTGTGTAAACAACAGAGATTTGACTTGACAATTTTTCAAACCGACCCATTTTGACTGATGAGAAATTCAGGAAGCTAGCAGCTAAATGAGTAGATGGGGCATTAAGGTAAACATAACCATAAAATTACTTTAGACTGCATACTTGACTGATATCTAGTGGCTCTCTTCTGTTAACTTCAACTGATTACTTAATCTCAAATGCAATAAATGCAGTTAAAAAATACATTTTGTTCTTGGGGTCAAGCTTGTAAAATGGAAATTAATTGTCACTCTGAAGCAAATAACTTTGTCTGCCTGTGTATAAAATAACAGTGAATATGTTGTTGTGACATTTAAATTGCGCTGACACTATGCTGCCATAAAAGGACCTTGTGGCAGCGATAAATTAGTCCGTTTGAGGAGCGATGGAATGGTAATGGCTTTGCCCAGCGGCGAGGGCACGTCGTTAAAGCACAGTAACACGACAGATGATAATCGCCAAACTTCACGGCCGACCCTAGGGCTTGTTATTTAAAAATTTCAACAACTGAATTAACCCATCAAACCATTGGCATACAATCAAGGCTGAGGGCGTGCGGTGGTATTTGCAAAAGTGTAGGTGGTTTCAGGCTCCTAAACTGTTGTTAAGTGATTTTTTTTTTCTTCTAATGTATCTGAAAAGTTGCGATGGAGGGCAATGCACCAGGTAAATTATGGTGATCTTTAGAGAGTACAGTAGGCTGATTTGTACAAGGCTGACAGTGCGCAAATGAATTATTTCTCCCCCCTCAAATCTATATTCAGCAAGGAAGCATATCATAGTTTGTGCTAATAAGGATCAGCCCAGTTTGTGCTCTTCAAATGAATAAACATGTAACTTTAATCTTTGTAAAACTGTGCGAGCACATCATCCAGAACCGCTGGGGCTGTTTGTTAATGTTTTGTTGAATATGCTAATTCAGAATTTGCCACAAAAGCCGATGCATCGTTTTTCTTTTTTTCTTTTGCAACTGTACTTGTTTGTTTGTGCATATCACTTCTCATCCCTCCTTAAAAGAACAAATGTGTTGTTTAAACCCTGTTTTCTTCTCTAAGACACTGAATACAGCTGTGAGCGCATCATCCGAAAGCTGTTTTGTTGAACATTTCCTTAATTACAAAAAGGAAGTTAAATTGTAAGCTCCACCTGAGGGGAGAAACATATTGACTTATTTAGGATCAAGCAGAGAGACATTGAGAGATGGGCATAATTGTGATGGACGATGGGGGAGTACCGCAGTAGTCTTTAGAGCTGTACTGAGGGTTAGGGTTGGTTGTGTTAATCTCCTGCGACTGGTCACAAGAGTGTGGGGAGATACTGTGTGGAAACATAAACACAGATAAGCCTATTAGAGGACGGAGAAGGGGAACTCTAAAACTGACAGTCTCTCTGGGGGAAGCCTGGCAAAAGCACATGTAAGAAAAGCAGCACTACAGTATGGTGCCTCGCTTTGAGCTCTACACTTCACTAAACACCAAACCAATCAGTCGACTTAAACATATGCAGTCTGATACAATAAATCCTGCTTCCCAGAGGTTATAAATCAGAGCTGCGTTGAGGCTGGGTAAACTGTGTCTTACTCGGTTGCGGCCATGATGGATGGACATGGACTTAACCGTTTGAATCTAAAGAAGCAATCTCTATTCAGACCCAGCCTTTCTGGTCTTTATTGTAGGTCAGTGGTCGGATTATAGCAGTAAAAGTGACGGATGTCTAAATAATGTATAAATAAGGAGATTCTTGGAAACAAGGAGTCCAAGTGAACTGGGGTAAAAGCGCGAGCTTCCTGCAGCTTTACCAAGAAGTGAGTTATACAAGAACATTTAGACTTTTAACCTAAAGTCAATACAGAATCAGGGGTGTGCAGTAACTATTGTACTAACTTTATCAGAGGTCTTTCTCTGAAGATGCATTGTCTGATTTAATCATGAAACAGATTAATCTCATATTCTACTCAAATTACAGCAGCAGAGCTGCAAAGTGCAAGGTTAACATGACCCACAGAGCAACAGTGACCACATTCATCAAACTTGTACCGGGTTGATAGAGTGGAATTATGCTCTGGAAGTAGAGAGGTGTACTACGAAGCTAAATTAAAGGGTTAGAGAGCTATGGCAAAGTTAAAGTCAGAGTTTTCTGTGTCATGAAGGTTTCTCCCTTTTTTTTTTACCTGGCTCAATCATCATGGTAACTCATGCTTTACCTATTTGGAAGCAGATTATGTTCAGACTTTGGGTTTAAAATCATTTGGGAGTGTTACGTTTTCACCGATTCTTTTATTTACAGCATTATTTAAGTGCAATATAGACGATCAAATATGGCTTATAAAGTCGTTAAGACGGATATTAATAAAATAAATATCAAATCGGATATTATATAAAATATAGCAAAAGCACTGAGAGCATTAAAATAGGCCAGTTAACCAACATAAAAAATAAAAATGTTGTTCCCACTTGGTGCGACAATTAATATGAATGATTTTTTGCAGTATTAATCTTTTCTGTTTTTGCAACAGTGTTGCATTTAATCATTTTTTTGGTATGTTCTTCATAGAGTTCTATTACAATTTAACATCTTCCTCTGATGAACACTGGAGGAGGGAACACTCGCAGGGATCATTTTTTGTGAAACTGTTTTTTTTGTGAGCGTCCACAGAGCCTGAAGCAAAAAGCCCAGCTTAACAGAGAAACTTATAACTGCTTTTGTGATTCTTTTTATCTCACACTGGGGTTTTAGGTTTTGTCGAGTTAGCTAACAAATAGAAAGCCTGGTTGAACTGGATGACCTTCCTTGAACTTCCTTCACAGTATACAACTATGCTTTCAGTGTAGTTTTCATTTGTGTTCATGTGGAAGCTCCTTTGATTACATATACTGATTCAGATTTGGATAGTTTTCCCCACATGTACGTGTGTCAGTGTCACCAAAACTACTCCTGAAATTTTGGGATGATTACATTAATTCCAGCAGCATAAGTGAGTGTTGATTTAATAGGTAATAACTAGAGTTGTCTTCGCAGTCATGAAAAGATGCTTTTTTCTAGAAAAAGGAGCAAAGAATTTACTACTATAACAAGGACAGGTGCTGTACTATAGTATATGTGTAAATCCATGTTGTTTATGAACTATTTATGAGGTGGTTACACATATTTACCTTTCAGAAATTCCAGTGCTGTAAGATTTCCACTGAAACTGAAAACATGAGAAGAATATGTTGTTTGAATTTCATATTTTCATTTAAAAAAAATCTCTATTGTGCTGTGTATGTTTCACCAAACATTACAAAGCTCATACTGAACTGATGTATTGAATAAAAAAAAAAAGAAGAAAAAATCCACCCACGCTCTAAATTGAGTCTGCCTCGATGCTGTTGCGCTCAGCCTTCCAAGGATGACTGTCATTCTTTTAGGTTTGATGACACAGACTTCTTCATCTTAAGAACCCCTAAACACAACTCAAATTTCAATGGTGTTTTGCAGCTGTCATTCACCTTGGAGCTTTGGAGAGCCATTGGAGGTTTATGAGATGCTTTGTCGTTAGAACCGGTTTTTCCTTCGACCCATTCAGTCGCTGTTAGACTGAGTGAAAAGAAGAATGAGGCTGAGAGCAAATATCCACAAACTGCTTCACAGGGGTGATTAGACTGTTGGTATTTTGGTCCTTTTGCCTAAGCGTTGTTTACCGCTGTGGATCTGCAGTGTTTTCTCTGAGGTGTTGTGACAGTGTGGCGGTTCCCACTGTCTGTGGCTGGCGAGACAGCAGATGTGGCCACTTGTTTCTGCCAGCTGTGTTTAAAATAATCAGAAATATGTGTGGATAGAAGCCTGTATACACAGTACAATCTGCAGTTTCAAACTGCACTGCTGTATGTGTGGAGTGTTGAATTAGTTGATGGCATCATAACGTGTGTTGTGCAGTGAGCTGAAATGTTTCAAAAGTTTGATGTAATCTATAGATTAGATTTTTTGTTTTTGGGAAATCCCATCTTTCTCGTGTGGTCATGTGGTCTGTTGCTACAACATAAACGTTTGAGCCACTTTAAGAGCTCCTGAAGCCTCAGTAGTAGAGCTCCTGAGCTCCTGTATGCATTTTCTACTCTTTTCTTTGAGAATTATTCATTTTAGAAGGATTATCGTTGTGGACAAAATGGAGAAGAGGAACAATTATTGTGGCAACAAAGTCTCTGAACAAATGTATAACATAAAAGTAGAAATGTCCTCGCAATCTGCAAGGTGAATTCTTTCACTGGTCCTTTTCCTCCCAACGTTTCTTCCATTTCTTTTATCAGAGTTAGTTTTTAATTTTTTTTAATCAGTCCTTGGTTTACTATCTATTATCTGGCTGTGGCCAGTTTTGTGTTTGACACAAGGACTGCACGCGCCTCTGCTGGCACAGATTTCGATTGGGTTTCAGATTTCTCTTATCTATATCATTGCTGCAACACTAGATGGATAGCTCATACATTATCAGAGTGATTTAATTCCCTAGCGCACTACTGTTTACATACTTGCAATCACTGTGTTACACAGAGCAACAGTGAAATCCTCTTGACTAACTATCAGTGAGATGCTTTGTGTTATGTAACATATTGTAATGTCTTTTTTGGGGGAAGGTGGCGAAAGAAAATCAGTACTGACTAATAATGTGTCTCTGACTGCTGCAATTCTGATATGTTACTGCAGCCGTCCAATACTAGAAAGATCAAAGTTATCCAGACTGCCTTTATGTGCAGGTTCAAAAGCTGGACCCTGAAATATAACGGGTAAAAAATTATTATTATTTAGTTTGCAGTACTGATGAACAGATTAAAAGATGAGATCGGGCTGGAGTCTCCGTGAACTATGATCTTTGCAGATGACATTATCAGTAGTAAGAGTTTGGAGCAGGTGGAGGTATGCTGTGTTAAAAAGAGGAATTAAAGTCATCAGAAGAAAAAAAACAGGTGTGCGAATGAGAGCGAGACAGGTGTAACAGTGAAGCTGCATGAAGCTGATGTAGTGAAGTTAGATGAGTTTAAAATGCCTGGAGTGAACCATCCAAAGCAGCTGACAGTGCACGAGAAAGGTGAAGATGAGAGTGCAGGCATGGTGGAAAGGGTGGAGATGACATAAGGATAGCAGCAAGAGTGAAGGGAAGAAATACATGTTGGTAGTGAGACCTGCTGTGATGTATGGTTTGGAGATGGTGGCATAAAAAGACGAGACGTGGCTGAGACGATGCTGGCAAAGTTGAAGTTGTTGAGATTTTCACTGGGAATGACCACAACGGACAGGATTAGAAATGAATACGTTGGAGGGGCAGATCAGGTTCAGCGGTTTGGAGACACAGTTGGAGAGTCATGGCTGACATGGTTTGGCCATGTGGGCATATATTGAACAGAGGGTGCTGCTAGGTAGGAGAAAAAGAGGACGATCTTAGACGAGGAGGACACGAGGAGGTTGGTGTGACAGAGGATGTTAGTGGTAGGTAGAAGAAAAGGAAAGGATTTTGTATACCATTGACACCGCTGCGAGAGCATGTAGTTACTTTTACACATTAAGATTTTACATACAGTCGTTGCCAAAGGTTTTGAGACTGTTTCCCATTTCCAATAGTTATGTAATTCTCAAAACTTTTGGCCACGACTGTACAAGGCCCAGCATCGAGGGAGCCGAGGGGGACACAGAGTTGGATGTGTCAGTGTAACAAAAGTTAGTCCGAACTTCACTGACAGGTGTATTCTGCACAGTGGGCATGCGGAATACTTAATATATAGTTTAAGTACATTTTCTTGGTAATAATTACTAACCTTGACCTCAGAAACGTTTCCACTGCGTGACTTTTATTTATAATTTACAATGCTTGTGTTTCTCAAGTTGGCTGACACTGACTGATAGTTGATAGTGACAGTCGGTCCACCTGAACTGGACGGTGCTGCCTTCTGAAGCAGTTATCTAGCAAATAATATGGTTTCCTGTGCAATTTTACCACCAGGACATCTAACAGTCTATAACTTCTATTCCTTTTTTTCTGTGGGTTAAATTCTAGTGTTTAAAACAGTTTATAAGCAGCACTTGAGGCGGGTTTCTGTGTCTGTTTTGATGGTCCCCGTATATTCTGCGGATGCACTTTACAAACCAAGGTAGCTGGTTTTAGCTGATAACGTCTTTCTTAATTATGGTCCCTTCTGGCTTGTTTCAGGAAAAAAGGTGGTGACAGCTATTTTGCCAGATCTTGTTTCAGCAGGTGATGTCACAGAGGGCAAAGCCAGTCTTTTATATACAAATATGTTGGTTTTATTCAGTAAATAAATCCGATTTCTTGTATCACTGGTCTAATTCGAAATATCTGTGGTGACATTGAGCTAGGATATATTTATTAAGAGTGCACTTTCTGCTAGTATGTGACTGAAAAGGCAAGGATACGTCAGAGGTCACACTGATGTGTCCTGAGTCGCTGCAGGTATGATCTGCTTCTTTATACAGGCTGTGAGAACTGCAGTGCTGCCAGGGACGGCATTGAACTACGTTTCTTTAACATTCTGCTTACAGCCCGGCAAGCGTGTGGCTTCTCCAATGCTTATTATATTTTCGTGCTCCTTTGGTCTGCTACTTGACTGGATAGACACCTTGTTATGAAACAGTGCTACTGTGAGAGGAAGTCCAATCATTGTTCAAGTGTTTACTTTAAGCCTGCCATCCCCGCTGCCCCGGCTGTTTGATAGCCTGGGAATAAGGTTGTTGCTGCAGTCCTGATTTGTTTATTCATGTTTACAGAACTCTTCATAAATGCATAATCAGTGATTTCTTTTTTTGTTTTGCTTTTTCTCTGAATCTCCATGAAGCAGGTGTTGAAATCTGGGCATGCGTCGGTCAGTGGATGAAGATGGGAAAGATGACTAAGCCTCTTAAGTTTTGTGCCAGAGATGAAAAATCTTTTCATCAGAGGGATGATTTTGATAATCTGCACTGGAATAAGACCAGAAAATCACTGTATTAAATTCTGCAGAGCTTTTATTTGTATTTTGCACTCAAATGAAAGTTTCAGACTGGACAGTATTTATCCATTGTAAAAAGAAAAAGAAAATACAGCAGGACATTACTTTGGATGTAAGTATGATGATCACTGATATCATGAACGCTCCGATGAGTTTTTTATTATCCGCCCTGCTCTTACGACATCTGTTTAATCCTGAACATTATTGCCCTTATGGGGTATTAACATCTTTAAAATTTCCCTCTTTTGGTGACCATCTGCTTTTATGAGCCCATTGTATCTCCGCAATAGCCGAGCTTTCCATTTGTCCTTATTACCTTCTGTAAAAATCAAATATTTAAGAGGTGTTATAAAAGTTCACTCGCTGTTTGAGGACTCCTGATATCTATTTGGCATTAAAAGTGTGCACGATGCAGTTGCTCATAAGCACAAAGAGCCACTTAGCTTTACCGGGGAAAATTATCAGTGCAATATAACACAAGCTTTACAACTCTAATAATGGATTGCTGTGAATGCTAGGTTGGTGTCGTTTTACCACATCGTATCTTTTTTTTCTTCTTCACTTATTTCTGTAAATACGTTTAAAACACGTTAGGAATGAGGCTCAGGAGTGAGGCTGGTGCACCGGGAGACTGTGATGGCGACAATAAAAGGATCGCAAACAAGGAGGCGCAATAAAAGTAAACATGTAGCAGTTGGTGTTCGCTCAGCAGCTGATTGACATCACCTGCATGCATGAAGTGCAGGTGCCTTAGTGCAATGTGTTCCTGACTTTGGTATAACCATCTGTTTACATCAAAGTGCACTAATGGTGTTATATTGCTACTTGGAGAACTGTTGAATCATTAAATTCGGGCATATACTTGACCCCTGGAGTAGTAGCATACGGTCTACTTCAGCAGCCTGCACCACGCTCCTTTTGTTCGGGGATCTCAGGGCTCGGTGCCACTTAAAGGTTGTGTATTATAATTTCCCTCAAGTACAGTGTGCTGCAAAATCATGAATGAATAAACAAACAAGTTAACACTGAGTAAAGAAAGAGTGCCTGTCATCCTAAGCTGTTGTGTCACTGTTAGAACCCACACTGGCACACAAACGGTCACAATGGAAGTGCAGTCAGGTGTGTAACTCAATAAATGTAATTTTGTTTACACACACACACACACCCACACACACGCACAACCCCTGACAATCCATCTTTATCACAAATAAAATATGGGGATACATTCTCGAGGTTGCATAATTGCTACCTGCATTATAACCACTGACACCATTCCTTCCAAGCCAGCACGTTTTCAGGTCAAAAAAATAAAGATTTCTTTTTTTTCCTCCCACCAGGAAATGTGCTTTCGGACAAGCATGGCAATCGCACAATAGATGTTACACATAAACGGTGCAGAGTATTAGAACTAAAGTAACACACTCTGCCGGTTGCACAAGGCGTAAAACCACCTACCTCAAAAGGAGGACACGAAACATTAAAAGCCAAAGGCTGACATCCCTACAGAGCGCTGTAAGAAAGGATCAAACTGGAGTTTTGATGAACAGAGCACATTTTAACGCTGGAGGCTGATGCTGTCCAAGTTTAGGCCAATAAAAGACTTTATAGAGGCCACGGTTGGGTTTTGAGTTTTGGTTAAACATTCAAAAAATCCTAATGCTCCAAGTCAGTACTTAACTAAGACAATTAAATCCATTCTTTGTGTGAGTCAGTATGATGATAAAAAACTTGCAAAGAAATAAAACAGAGGAAAAATGAGACCTTTTACAGATTCAGTGAGAGCCTTTAACTTTGGAAATACAGGAGAGGGTTGCTTGGTGGCTTGCATGTGTGCACCAAATGCAGACACTCTAAAGCAGCTAAAATATACTGTACTGTGTTTTAAGCACTTTGTTACTAGCAGGCGCTCGGGGGAAGTTTTTTTTCTCATTTTTGTAGTTGAATCTATGAAAACTGCCAGATAACACAGTTTGACTGGCATAAAATTGAATTTTTTGTGATTCCCAAAGAGCTGTTAGCCTAAACCTTTGCATAACACACCATGATGCGCAGTGTGTCATTAAAAAAAATCTTGAAAAAACTGAACAAGTTGAGGACAAAAGAAGAAGTGGCAGACATAAAAATCCATCTACAGCAGTGTCTGAAAGTCGTGTCCTTAAGAAATAGGAAAAAAAAAATCCAGCAAAGACCTGACACTGGACGTGAAAGATGCCTCTGGCCCTTCAGTTGATCCATCTGCTGTTCACTGAAGCCTCATCAGAAGTGGTCTCAGTGGAAGGGTGGCTGTCAAGAAGCTGTTCTTCAGGAAGGTAAAAATGGAGAAAAGGCTGATATATACCAAGTTACACAAGAACTGGACTGAAAATCAGTGTCAACAGGTGAAGTGATGAATCCACATTTGAAATTTTTAGTTCAAAATGTCATCAATATGTACAGAGGAGGCCAGGAGAGAGGTACAGCAGTGAGTGTGTACGGCCACCGTATGGTGGTGCAGGCTGTGTCACTGGTTTTTGTGCTACATTTTGGTGGTGTTGGGGATTTTGTCAAAACTTATGGAAGTATGAATGCAAGAAAATACTGTCAGTTTGTGATTCACCATGCAATACCATCTGGAAAGCTTCTGATTGGTATCAGCTTAATTTCTCAGCATGACAGTAAACCCAAAACACTGTCAATGCAGTAAAATTGTACCTGGATAGAAAAACACACAATGATACACTTTTAGAAATGGATTGAGCTCCCCAGAGTCTTCACGTTATTGAGGTAGGGTGGTGCCAACATCCAAAGAAGAGCTTTGAATGTCCTTCAAGAAGCCTGAAGAAATATCCCTGAAGAATATTTAAAGAAATTTCAAGAAAACGTACCTAAGAGAGTTCAGGCTATGTTGAAGAATGAATATATTCTCTGTTTTTGTTCATATTTTTGTAAAATATTCTGCATCGGTAAAAGACTGTGCATAGAGATTGCAATCATCAGCTGTCCATGTAATGATGTAGCTCTGTCTAAGCTTTCTTGCTGTAGCCATTATAGCAGACTAACTCTTCCTAACTCTGACAGAGCCACTTTTAAGAAATCTAACAGTCATCTCACTGATGATGTAAAAAAAACAAACCCTGTATACAATCACAGAAAGGACAATTACCAGCATCAGCCATCAACCTCTGAACCGACACATCAAAAACACTAAAAGTATTTTGCGTGTTTTCCTGAGACTCTTGATCATCCGCTGGTTCCCTAAATTGGCCCTCAGTCATCGAAAACTTTGAGAACTCCAGCTTTTATGTGTTTGCTCCACTGCTGTTAGAGTGCACTTACACAGTCTGCCTTTTATTTTCTTTAGTCCTGGACAACTTTTTGTTTGTAAGTCCATAATTAATCTGTCTGTTCATATGAGCAGTTTCCAGTATCCAAGAGCAGTGTAAGTACAGATTTCTGACACAAAATGCCCATTAACCACTGACTGACTACCAGACCATATTAATTACCGCTGCCACATTGCTCAAACAGCTCTGTCTGGCTAATTCCATGGTGTCTCTCTGGCACAAGTCAATACAACTTCAAGGCTCAGGGCTTTCTAGTAATTGGAACAAACATGACAGTAGTGATGTTTGGAGCAAAATCTTTGCCTGAAGCACAGTTGACTGCTGTTGTATTATCCTCTTTGTCACAGTTCTCAGTAAAGGTACACAGTTTCAGATACAGATACTGGCAAACCCCATAATCCCGATTATATTAATCCCTTCTGTCTGTCTGTGAATGTTTTTTGTCAATTAATTCATGAGTCAGTCAGAAATAAATGTGACATTCTTGCAGATATTTGAAAGATCTTGACTGACTGTATGCGTTAAACATGTTCCTGTGTTATGTAGGAGTTGTGGTAGTCTTGATGTATTATTTAATTAGGCTCTTCTGCCTTATTTTCACATCGTGTCTGGTTTGTGGTAACGAGCAGATGTTTGTTCGAGGCGCAGCCTTCTTGTTGATTTTTATACATTAAACTGCATATGCTCCCTTGTTATGCCTAAAGTATTTTCTGTCCTGTTGAGCTTAAGTGGACAAGCTCTTTTGAAGTGCCGGGCTCCCCCAGATCTTCTCCGCACTCGGCAATGAGCCAGAAGGACTTTTGTTCTCTTTGTGACAACTGAAAGGCAGGTATTGCCTTCTAGCCTACTAACTGCAGGCCTGCTTTGTTTCTCACTCAGCCAACCATGAACAGTGTGCGTGGTCTGCCTCCTTCGTCTCCTGGGATGCTGAACTACTCGCTCTATAACATTTTGATGAAAGTGCTCGCAGGAAAAAGACATTTCTGTGTTTTTACAGCGAGCTTGTTTTCTTTCTTTCTTTTTTTTTTCCTTTTATAATTTTTGATTGTTGTTCACAGCGTAATGTTAAAAAACAAAGAGCACAGGAGCTGTATAGATGGATGGACAGATGCTGGAAATGAGATTTAAATTCAAATGGACATTGATGACTGTTTATCTTCTAATAGATTTAAGCAGTCGTCTTATCATATGAGGGTAGGGGAAAAAAACAATCTCACAGCTTTTGCTTAAAATAACTAACGCTGTCTTATTTATCACCGTTATATAAAATACAATGATATATTATACGATTTTAAGACGACGTCTGTGACTTTGCGTTATAAACACAGATGCTCAGCTGCAACCCGTGATTGATATCTCAGAGGCATCAGAAGCATACTAATTGATCTAAAGTAGCTTGAGCAGCCTGTGACCTGCTAGTTAAACGATGAGTGTTTGGCAGTTATCGTCAAACTGCTTCCAGAAATCACAACAAGTGGAGTACACTGCCTGAGTTTGCAGCAAAATTTAAAATTTAAATTAAGGAACAATATAAATAAATAAAAGGAGCACTATTTTGAATGATGGAAAAAGGTAAAAAGAAAATGAACCAAATCTCTTGACCAATAAAAATACAGATCTACAGTGTGTCCAACAGCATGTACAGCAGAGTGACATATTTAGTGACATTTTCAGTTAAGCCTACAGGTTAGTTCAACTATTTTGAGATTTCTAGAGTGAGTTTCAACTTAATATTAATGCCCCACTCACACAGGCCTACAGACTGGTAAGCTGGAGAAAATGTCCATTCCCTGACCGGCTGAGTGTTTGCTGGAGGTTGCTGAAAGTTTCAAAGTAAACTTTCACTTTTTTTTTTAAAATGTGTTGATTGCAGCGAGGCATGGGAATTGATCACTTGTTGATTTGATTCCTTATTGATTCTCGCTGGATTCTCATAGACCACCATCATCTCTAAACAGCACATCAAAGGCATTACATTTGTGCAGATTAATTGCGTGCTGTGTGGTCATATGTTTTTGTGCATGTTGGAGGCATTTTCCCCCTTTGTTGTGATCAGTGTTGGGGTTTTTACTCAAGAATGTATTTATTACACATAGAATGCTCTTCTTTAAAGTATACTTCATGTATTAAGTACTTAATGTAATTAATGCAGTATGTTACTTAATTACTCCCAGGAGAAAGTAATTTGTTATTCTACTTATTACATTACTTTTTGCATGTCTCTGTACAATGGCCTGAAACCCATGGTCTTATAATTATCAGTTAACAGTATAAAGGCTAGAGCCCCACACACAACACAAATCCTATCCTAATGAGGACACACATATGATCTGTCTCTTAGGATTTAGGTATGAACACAAAGCCGGTGATAGAAAGCAAAGATTTTAATGACAATCGCTGCAGTGATTCTACTTTAGAAATATAAATAGGTAGAAACAGAGGCTCCAGCCCGACTGCTCGTCAGTTTGTTACCTGTTAAAGTTCAGGGTTTGGCTGCTGAGCTGGAGTCCACATCACGCAGCTTTAACATCACTCTGGGTTTGTGGCTAGGTTAGCGTTAGGTGAATGTCTGCTTGCAAAGAGTCGAAGTTGTATTAACAGCACGATGCAGCTGTTTCCATCTTCACCACCACTTTACCATCGCACTCTCGTCCTTTTGTGCAATAAAAATGTAAAAATGTCCACATCCTGACTAAAAAATTCCAGGGAATTGAACTACTGGGTTCTTGATTCCCATCCTTAGCTGCAGCGCTAAAGAACAATTCTTACTTTTGATTTACATTTCTGGTTTGTGTCACACCTTTTTTAAAGTTTCAGTACCTCTCAGCCGTATAATTGTGTTCAAGAAGAAAAAAAAAGTGAAAAAATTTTTTTACTTAACAAAAAAGCAAGATTAAAGTTTAAATAAAATTTGCAAAAGAAAAAATGGATACATTTTCATCAAGATGAATTTGAATCCAGGATATTTGGATTCATCAGGGCTGCCATACTGAGTGTATACTTCCAGCAGTGAAGCATAAACGTGGTAATGTGATCATCTGGGGCTCCATAAGTGCAAAAGGTGATTGCAGATGACATCTATAGATGCCTTTTGGTTATACCAGAATACTGGCTGATGTCTCCCAGTCTTCAGAAGCCTGGCGGTAGAAGAATATTACAGCTATGACCTGGCCAAGTATATTGCCTGAACTGAATTTCCAGTAAACATCATTGAAGTTTTTTAAAGTGTCACAAATCTTCCTGCAAAATCACCTTCCATGCCAAAGGGAAGGCGTTAAATTAGTCTCAACATGAGATATAGATTTGAAGAGTTTGACTGAAAGGTCTACACAATTCCCTGTGACCTGCATTTTTAATATGGAAAATGTAAATAGTTTTTAGCAAACGCATTAGTCCTAAAGTAACTAGTAATGTTTTCCTCACCAAATCTTCATCAACCTCTCTGCTGTGGGAAGACATATCCCCTTAGGAAAACAATGCATCTTATTTAAAATGAGATGGCTACATTCAGTCAAATTCTCATCCACTTTTTTGTCACAGTCTTAATCAAAGGACAAAAAGGACCAAAATATGGGACATGGATGGCACAAAAGGAACGCATCAAATCACACACGGCGGCTTTTATCTGTTTTATGCAAGGCCCCGGTATTGCAGTGCACTGTGCTGCTGATGTCTGAAGAAGAGTCATGCTCCTCCTGTGCTGTGATCAGAGTAAATTACTTTGACGTACCTATCCTACTCTGTCCTGAAGTCAAGGAACAAAGCAAAAGAGGCCTGAGATTGCTTTGTTCTGGATGTGAATGTTTTGCACCTACAGTACAGTATAGTTGAATGGGACAGGAATGGGAACCACGAATAGAATGATTGAAATTTTCAATCTAACCCTGAACAGCAGGGTGAGCAGAGATGAGATGCAAACCAAGCGTCCCTTTGGGGAGAGTGATATGGATTATAGGATCCTGCTGCTGGTCTACAGAGACACAGGCAATCGCTCAGCTGTTTGATATCCTCTTCCAGGTTGTGCTTAGTGCTACGGTGTGCTTTTTTTTATTCACCCTGAAGAATATATGATGGCTATGATCAATGTTTTTTATCTCTGACACTTTTTAAGGAGCAGACCTCTTATATTCTGGTGTTGCAACCTCCCGAGAGCCTTTGTGTTGCATTGCCAGCCGTGCAGCGTGTTACAAGAGATTGCATGCGTTTCAGGTTATGGATCCCAGTGGCATAATGAAATACATTTCTTAGTGAATTCTAGATGAGTTGACTCTGTGTGTGTGTGTGTGTGTGTCTGTGTGTATGTATGGACATCCATTTTATATGAGAATCCATATTTAACTATACCTCAATTCAAGGATGTATGCATATTTCGCCTTCATGTTTTCTTATGCAGAAATGTAGCTGTCACATTTTTATTGGGTGGACGTGAGCACAGATGGCTCTGATGTAATCTCTTCAATATGCAGTCAATCAGAAAGAGAGAAAAAGACAGTATTATAGGTAATGGGGGGGATTTTATGAGATTATCAAAGGCTACAAGTGCACGTGGACCTAGTAATCTTTATTTAATACTGACTTTATTATTTTAACTTTACTTGTGGACCTTTCACGGTAGGGCAGACCCAACAAGGACTTTCGTTCTTTCCACTTCCTACACACAATTTCAATCTCTGCAGGTGTGTCCAGGGATTAAACAAAGCTGGAAGCAGGCGGATCATGGTTATAGTGTACAAGGTTCAGCTGCAGCTGTAGTCCCAAAGCAAGAAGCTCCAGCCAATGCATACAACACTGAGCTAACACTGACTTTCACACTTTGGGAAGTTATTAGATTTACAGTGAATGCAGACATAAAATAGTTCTGGCCGATGACGGCTGGTACCAACTCCTAGTGGAAGAGCTGGATGGATGGATGGACAACAATGTGTCAACAATGACAATAATATAAAATAATGAAAATGTGGTGTAATAAATAGCTTTAAGAAGTCCAACAAATTAAAACCAAATGGAAACTTTTAGTAAATTGTTTGTTGCCTTATTATATTGGTACTTTGGTTCTATGTTTTAAAAATGTGATGATACATGGTTACATGACATCCTTTACTTATGTCACTGTTGCATTTTTTTATACCGTGGAAGAGTTTTTGTCACAGCTGCTACTACAAAGACACCAAGTCGCACGTGAACTCCAAGGTGGTTTCTTAAGAACAGCGAGGTGTCTGTAGTGTCTCAGGCTGCGTACAGAGGAGTGTGCTGCTGGTTATAGACATTTGATTTTGCAGGAGTAAATTCAACACAACAATTTAGATTCTTTTTCATTTTTTGCTTTTAGAGCCATTTGGTGATAAAACAAAGGTCTCAGAGTGCTGGATCCCATTATTGTAAAACAGTTGTGTGCTTCTGAGTGACTTTTTTATTTTTTATTTTTCAAAAGATGATGTCAAGTACCCGGAGCAAAAATCAATTTTTGTTGTGGTTCATAGTAAAAATGGTGAGCGCACAGACAACAAAAGCTGGAAGAGCTGTTTTTAAAAGGAATCAATTTTATCCACGTGCAAAAGGTGTTTGCTGATGAGTTCGTGTCAAACACTGCTTGCCTCCCGATTAGACTGTTTGCCCGATAGCTTATTTATGCATCGGTAATTACATGGTGTGCAAGGAGTGCTGACAATGGCCGCCCTATCAAAATCCCCTTTATTTTTATCATGTCATCCTTTGCATGAGGAGCAATATGATTCCTGTAACTTTTGATATTATAATTATTTTTAAGAGGGTAATGACAGGAGGTGTGCATGATGGAGAATCACTGAGAAACTAAAATGAAATGGTTTTCCTAACTCTTGTGGTTTTATCCATGTTGACACTTTAGTGTCTTTTATAGAAATCCTTCATGCAGGTTAATTTTGCTACTTGGACTACTTTAATAGCTCTATTGTCCACATATTTTAAATATTGTCTTTGATATTTCTTTGTGTGCTGCTGTCAGAAGACAGGAGAGAGACTACGTGATGACGAGAAAGAATCTGGCAACAAAAAAAAAAGGTTGATAATGTAATTAGAATGATAACAGTGTAACTGCTGATTAAAAGTAAAGAAGGGACATGGATTGGGGGTCATTTCTTCTCAAACTAATTACATTTAGAGGCTCTGATTTGCAGGTAATTAATGTTAAAATTGCTTCTTGACTAAATATGAATAGTGTTGTCACCTTTGCATTTAAATAACTAAGACCTTCTTCCTTTAAAAAGAAGTTTTCTTTTCTTTCTGACCTTGGGTTTCTTGATGATCACACCCAGCTGGAGTTTGCCACCACGAACCACCTCAGCAGCATGCTTGCATCTTCTGTTTTATTTTTAACTCTCGAACACTGAAGTTCAAAGCGATCGCCCGGGTCGGCACCTCTTTCTGTGTCGGATGACAAGCGCAAAGAGCTCAGCAATTGTTCAGCAATGACTGACTTTACCTTGATCTACCAGTTTGACTGAATGATACACTGTAAATTGAGATGTGAGTGAATCGTGTCCAGTCAGAGGCATTACAGCTGACAGACTGCAGTCAGGCTAAAGAATGAGGAGTCCTTGAGGTAAACTGAAGCCTATTACCAAGCTGTGACAACAATGAACGGCTTTAAAACAAGGGCCGATGTCTTATGCTGAACAGCTGTGTACAGTATATTGCTACTTATTAATTTAATTTCTAAGAGGATTCATACAGACTTTAGTTTTCATAAACCCTACATGCGATAGAAGATACAAGAGCATCCATAAAAACGTGCCGCGAATGATGTTTTCTTCCATAACACAAACCCCTCTTTAACCTGAGGGTATGGCTGCAAATTAATTCTGCTGTCACCTTTGTGTGAATTCAGAATATTTATCACCTTTTAGTATTACTAGAAGATAATATTAGAATTTTCTTTCAGTGTGAAAGTTTCAGGTTTACTTTTGACATTACTTTTTGATACTTTCTTTATTTAAATTTTAAGTACCAATATTACAATGTGTGAAAAAAAAAAAGCAACAAATTTTCTTTCAGCTCAGTCACTGCAAAGCAACACTTGTGACTGCTAGTAGAACTGTAAAATGTGCTTAAATTAAATGTGAAAATACCCAATGGAGAAAATGACACATTTCCCTGATATATTATTGACTTTTTATTATTGCATTTTATATGTCAATAAGGCATATTTTCCGACTTCTTGTGAGGATAAATAGAATGTAAAGTTTTTGCTTTTCTTATGTGATTGGTCTTTGTATGCTATGTATGCTGTGCATTTCTTTTCTCTGCTGCAGTAACTGTTAAAACTACTGTGTTTTATTTTAGCTGCTGTTCTGTCTGGCAGTGTGCAAAAGGTTTGAATTTTTTTGAGCTCCTTTCTTCATATTTTGCTAGGAAAATGGGAAGTAGGTGCAGATATAAGGCAAAGACAGAGTTTGTTCAATTCTAACGAGCTTGAAAGTCAATATTTAGTATGACCACATTTATTCTTCTACACAGTCTGAACTTTGTTAGCTAAGCTTTCTTGTAATTTCTTTAAGTAGTCTTCAGGAATCGTTCTCCAGGCTTCTTGAAGGACATTCAAAGCACTTCTTTGGATGTTGGCTGTCTTTTTGTTCAGTTCTCTGTCAAGATGATCCCACCCTGCTTCACAAATGTTAGCATCCAGGCTCTGAGAGGCCAATCAATGAGTGATAATGCTTAACAGTGAAGCTGTTGCTAATCAGATGCTTTCCAGATGGTTTTGCATGGTGGATCACTAGTGGTACGTTTCTGTGTTCATAATCATTTTTGACAAGATTCCCAACACCACTGGCTGAAATGCAGCCCCAAACCATTTACAGTGGAGGCTTTTACATGGTTATATACACTCACTGTTGTACCTCTCCTCACCTCCTCTGTACATATTGATGACGATTTAAACCAAATATTTCAAATGTGGATCGGTTACTCCATCAGACTTGTTGTCACTGATTTTCAGGTCAGTTCTTGTGTAATCTGGCATACCTCAGCCTTTTCTCCCCGTTTCCTCAAGAATGACTTCTTGACAGCCATCCTTCCACTGAGACCATTTCTGATGAGGCTTCAGTGAACAGTAGATGGATCAGCTGAAGGATCATCTCCCAGGCCCCGTGTCACGTCTTTGCCGGATTTTGTTTTATCCCTTAGAAACATGACTTTCAGATACTGCTCGTCTGCTGTAGACAGATTTTTTTTTATTATTTTTTTTTTTAAGCTTTGCCTCTTCTTCTGTCCTCCACCTGTCCAGCATTTTAAGGACACCATGCTGGGATTTTCAGCCAAGTATTCAAGTTTCAGCTAACAACTGAAAACTGTCATTTTTGTTGGTGCAAAAATACGGTTTTATTCAAATTGCGTCATCTTTGGCATTTTATGTATATTTACTAAAGAAATGGTAGGAAACTACATGCTAGTAACAAAGTGTCTAAAGATACAAATTCAAATAGATTTTTTTCCTCGAATTCATTCTCACGACCACTTTAAAAATGATCAAAGAAAGCAAAATATAAAGAAATGAGTGGTGGCTCAAGACTTTTACATAACACTGCAGATCATCAGATGTCCTTATGAGCTGCATCCTTCTTGTGGGACACGGTGACTTCTGTAAACCAGCCAATGAAGATATGTGAAATTGTTTCAATATGTTGGACATTAAGGCAAGACATGTACTGTAAATGCTGCACAGGTAAAAAGTACTATAAAAACTATATGATATGAATTATCTGTGAAATATTCAATAAAATGTGCCTCACTGGTATCCTTTAAAAGAAGATATGTGAATATATTTACAGACCCTCTGTCCTCTGTTCTTGTTTTCACAGCTACACTCTCCGTGTGGTCGGAAATGGAATCAAAGCGCAGGTTGCCAACCCTGAAGTCAAAGTGAAAGGAGCTGACCCCGTCATAAATCAGATCATTGACAAGCTCAAGCACATCAATCAGGTGAGAGCCACTCGTGCTTTGTACATATTTACGCCGGATTTTATGATTTCATCATTAAATGGATCTCTCCCTTCCTTTAAAGTCGGCATCTCCACCCCTCGTTCTGTCAGACATATGGTAACTGCCTCCTGAGGCAATCTGGTAATTCTCTGTGCTTCTTAGGAAGTTTATGAGACATTACGGTAGGCGTCCTTTGTTAGCTGCTCGTAAAGCTGAAGGCTTCTACCTTTGATTCTCAACAAATTAATTCATTTATATCATCCTTCATATTACCGGTAAGCACTGGCTTATTGAAAACTATTCTCAAATGCAAAATCATTTCTAGGCAATGAATGGAAAAAAAATCAATCATTACACATTTAGAAACCCATTTGATCCGCTTTGTGTGTCCTTATATTTACACAATTCTTTTTTCTGCTCTTTGTCAAAATCAATGTAGCTTTTCTATCACCCCCTCTGCTTTTATGCACGTTTGTGCTGCTGTGGCTCCTTTCAGTGCTGTTTATCTCTGGCGATGATGCGATTAGAACAGTTTACGGGAGCACTCTCTCTTCTGCAGCTCCAATAACAGCTGCCATAGCTTCCCTTTGGGTTGTTGCACTGCAGCAGCGGCAGCTTCACATGTCTGTTGCTTTGGTTTCCCAAGTGGCAGGCTGAAGGCCAGGTCATCTCTCTTGACCTCATGCTGGCACCCCTTCTCTGACTAATTCACACCATCTGTGGGATGTCAGAACACATAAATCTATATCATAACCATTTGAGAGTCCCTGATCTGCCTAGTTGACATTCACTATGTATTTGTCTTTTGGTGTGTGCCTTTTTGCTGCTGGCATCTTAAATGTGCTCCTTTATGTGACCTTGTGGTTCTCTGAATGTTTTGTTTAATGGAGAAAGACTCAGACATTGTTTTTCTGCTGCCAAGTAAGTATGAAACGGATGATCAGCAGCTGAGCCTATATTGTGCAGTCGTTCATAATCTGCCGAGTTAATGTAACTTGAAATCCTATATGTAGTACACTCAGCTATTTTAGCACTCTTTTGTTTTTTGGTCAGTCTGCTGTCTTTGATTCAACCAGAATTAAAAACCAAACGATGATCAGCGTTTTGCTCATTGAATCCTCTATATCTCTGTCAGTTTGCAAGATTGATCTTCAGTAATATCATCAGCTTCATGACATACAGCTAAAGATTCGTGTCTAATGGTGGCGCATTTGTATTATGAAATCTTTATTTCATCAGCCAAGTCTCATTAAGATTCACTCTCGGGTGTCTGTTTTACAAGAGAGACCTAAGGATGAGAAGCATTCATAAGAAAACGATTAGCAAACGGAACAACAACGCAATAAACAGAAACACTGGAGACAGTTGCAAGAATCACGCTGTACTTTTGACTTTGCAAAAGCACACTGCTTAAATCTGCAGTCACTTTTAGCAGTAATTTGTTTTGGTCATTTGACTCCATTAAAAGTCAATTAAAAGTCAGAAAGAGTGTTAAAAATAGCCAGAATTAAGCATACTCTACCAGATCTGCATGTAGGAGTCATTTGAGCTAAGCACATTTAATCTTGGAATATGTTCATGTTTGAAATGTTGCAGAAATTTTTGGCTCTCTGTGCAGTGCATAAAACAATGGCATACATGTAGTTTGACACAGAGGTGGTCAGTATTGCCTCATAGTAAGAAGGTCCTGGGTTTGAATCCAACATCTGGTTTGGGCCTTTCTGTGTGAAGTTTGCATGTTGTAGCCAAAGACATGCAGTTAGTGAGGTTGGGTTAGTTGGTGATTTTAAATTGCCCATAGGCGTGAGTGTTGTCTGTCTCTCTGTATTAAGTTCCAGCCCCCCCGCGACCGTGAATTGGATAAGAGGAAGACAATGAATAGATAGTAAGACACAGCCTAAATAGAGCTTAAGGGATCTCTAATTAAGGGATTTGATCACCTTTTGAAATCAATATACTGGGCAGCATCCATTTCTCGTTGTAAACAAGGTGAAAGCAGGACCGATGGCAGCCGCGTGGTTGTGCAGTATCGATACAAACAGCTATGTCTGCAAATGTTTTTTGCACTGTGCAGAGAACCAAAAATTTCAGTAACATTTCAAATGTGAATATATTTGAGGTGCTGCTTCAGATGACTCCTACCTGCATTAGTTTAATTTTGACTGTTTTTTGAGTCTTTCTGACTTTTAATTGACTGGTAATTTAGTTGCTGGCAACTTCCCTAATTAAGCCAATGAGGTGCCATCCTTTCCTGTTTTAGCTTCTACTGCACGCACATATATACCTCCATGTTACATCACTGCTATGTTACTTTAAAGCAGCAAATTCAGATGGAATTCAGTTGGTCTTACAGCACGTCATGTTGCTCATACAGGCTTTTTGCGTTGCCATTTGGAGGTCTGTAGTGGTGCTCACTTTTTCCCTGACTTTCCGTGCAACCTTGTGAAAACGCTGGGTGTTGTTTAAGGTGGTGCTCAGGTTTTACCCCAATTTACATATATAAAGACAGGTGAGCCCAGAACAGAGCCATACTGCAGAGGTTACTTTATATTTGGCTATTTCTAAACTGACTATAGCTTTAGTTCAGACACGCCCGAAAGTCAAGTGAACCCCAACAACTGCAGTACTCCAGCTGATAACTGCTGATAATGCACCTCAGCTTGTGGATCAGCTGATACCATTCCGTGCATCCAGTTGGCAAATCTTATATAAGGTATGCTACTTAATAGCATACCTTATATGGGACTTATCTAAGCTGCTGAAAGCCTACGTACCTTCCTGTGCAAGCTGCGTTGAAGCCCACCTCCACCCCAGCTCCTTTTTAAAGGTATGCCTGTTTTTGTTGATGTCTTCTGTGTTCTGTGCATTAGGGGTGTTTTTGCCACTGTGCTGTCTACTTCAGGTTTTGTATATGTATGTGGAAGTTGTGCTCGTCAGTCTCTTTCAGTTTAATTAAGACAGAAGTGAATTAGCACTGGCTGGATTTTTATTCTTTTTCCCTGAGAAATTAACCAATAATTGTTCTTTTTCTTTATATTGTAAAAAATGCTGGTTTTCTTTAGTTTCTTCCTCGTCTCTTTTTTCTTCAAGTGTCACTTGTATCCTGTCTTATCTTTTGCTTGTTTTGCCTTATTTTAAAAAGGAGAAAGTCTGTGACCTCATTTGTGGCATCACAAACGCTGATAAAAAGTGACACTTGGGCACAACACTGACATGTAGCTCATTATCACATTACTCTCTCATCTGAGAGTCAAATCTTTGGCGTGTGAAGAAACTTACTGAGGTAGATCTGATTTTCAGGAAATGCACACAATGTGAGGTGTCATTTCAGAGTCACAGTTTTTTTTAATATTTTATTTTATTTTTGAATAACAATCTGTCTTTGTAGGATCTTATATGTCAGACAAAATCCCTGGAACAATAAAAATGAAAAGTTCTGTGAAAAGTTAGTTTATTTCAATTATATTTGAATTTCTAACGTGCCAGTGTTTGGAATAAACTAAATTAAAAGACACATAACACAGAGTCAGTGACTGCTGGCTGTTTTTAAACAAAGCCAGTGGCTAAATCACTGAAATAAATACATTTACAGAACTTACTCAATAAAATTAGCGTGAACTTTAATACATTTTAATCCAAAGCAGCTTTTGCAACATGTAGTGATGATGTTCACTAAGTAATGTGTACAATCTGGTGTAATAGATGCCTTTGGAAAATATGACCGAGAGCATAAATATTTTGGGCATTCATACGACACCACAGTAATTAAGAAACAGATAAACTATTAAATGACAGAAAAGTTTCTGTTTTCTCACTATGACAATAGAAACTTCTGTTTTTTTAGTTTGTTTTTTTACAGTGAGTCCAAAAAAAGGGACATTTTCTGTGAATTAACAGAAACTTTCTGTTTATAATTACAGGACTGTCTGGGCAATGAGCCACGTGCTGACAGATTTCTTTTTTCTACCGTAGCACAGTTTCTATATCACATGGAAAATCTAGGACAATTAAGCTGTGTGCTTAACACCCATAAAAAGGGGAGTTTCGGTGGTCAGGCCCACTTAAGATCAAATGAAATGAAATGAGTTTGACATCTGCAGTCTGAAGCTTAAAAAATACATTGTGAGATTGCAGTTAGTTTTGCGTATAGTTTGGCACCATTGCAACAGGCTGGTAAACAGTTTTTTTTAGCATGCACAAGTGGTATCCAGTGCTCTCTCATCAGCTGTCATACTGAAGCATTGAGGTGTGCAGTTCACGGTTTTGAATGAAATGTTTTGAGAGCTATTGGATGGCTTGTCTTAAAATGTGTTTTAAAGTTTTGTGTCCTCCTCAGTATGAACATAAATGTAAAAACACGTATTGGGCCATGTTTGCAAGTTTATGGTCCAAATAAAATGTAAGGAGAACGCCTCATGTGTAAACATCTGTGGTGCTTTAAAACATGCATCTGCTGCGTGTCCTGTATGACACAGACTGCTGAAAAATGTGTTGACACATTGCAGCCTACTTTAGATTTATGGGTCAGCATGAATATGATGAAGATCATTTGTGCAATAAAATGTTCAGACAACTCTGCCCACAAACATGTTTTTTGGAACAAAGCTTCCTTTACTCGCTCAGGTGTTTCAAGAATATCGACGCTGAAAACACGGCGCATAAATGTTAGCAAATCACAGATGGCACCTAGTCCCAGGGAGTATGAACAGTACCCAGATAAAATGCCAGACGATAAAAGTTTTGCTGTTAATTAAAGAGAATTAAACACAGACGCTTTTTTGTGTTTGCTGCTAATAATATCATTTTTTGCTGTAAAGCAAATAGTCTTCCACTAAAGTGTGAAAACAAATGCTGTTATCGTGATCAGCAAGAATTTTCGTGACATTAATTAGTTTGCCTGTTTGGCTAAGCGGACCATAAACCAAAGTCTTATTGCGAACGTGCAAGGATGCAGATGGGAAAGTGCATTTGTGACTTTCTCCAAAAACGTACATGTTTGAACAGATAAAGCACAAGTAATAGTTTGTAATACAGAAAGCAAAAGATGCCTCCTGATCAGGCTCTTGGAGACATGAGTCTCCAGTAATTCAGGACAAACATGGCGACGCTGGTTTGGCCCAAACGCCGCCGCGTTCCAGCTTTGAAATTGTGCTGCCAGTTTCCCCTTTACTTTTGCTTCCTAAAGTCAATTTTAAATTGGCCAATTCTGGATCTTCCACAAGTGTCTGGTTGACTGTGATGGCTGTTCAATAAGCGGTTTTATGTGGAAAGGAGAGCCCTCGACAGTCTGATTTTTGTAGTTAAAACCTACTCGTGTTTAAATACAACATTTGCCCTTCTGCACATGATCTGTTCGCCAAGTCTTCGTGGTGTGTGCCAGCACAGCCTCCGGCACATGCAGACAAAATAAAAATAAAGATTCTGTGCTGATGCAGCAGGGTAAATGCTGACCCCTGTCTATTTGTGTGTTGTCACGATGGGAACCATCTACACCAGTCCTGTTTTTAAGATGTTCATCGGGCTTTAGTTCAATGAATTCAAGATATAAGTAAATGAACAAAAAAGAATAAAACAAAACCGTGCTTTATAGTGCTTCATATCAGTTAATAATAACATATCACTGCCTATGCTTTCCCCTTACTGAAATATAGAAATGCCAACATTGTTGTTGAAATAGTGATTGCAGCAAAACATGATATGTATAAAAACTAACAATGGCAAGAGACCGAACAGCCATTCAGATCATCTAAACCAGCTTTTTGACTGCAGAAGCTGTAAATGCCTTTAAAATACAGTTAGTACATATCTTGGCTGTAACTTCTTCTTTATTCTTCTCTTTAACTTGGTACTATAAATCATATGTTAGATGAGGTTGGATTTCAGTTAATCATGACAATAAAGAAGCTTCTAGAGGTTATTTTAACCCAAACTATGACGTTCTCGAAATCTAACCAAATAGCGACAGAAAACCAAATATCTCAAAAGTGTCCAGACTTGAATAAAGTCTCCAGGGTGACCATATAGATCTTGGTTTATACCTTTACTCCCACTTTTCTTCAAAGCAGGGATTTCATGTTTTTTGTTTTGTCTTTTTTACCCCTCGGCTGTAAAAGATTCATGGGCACTTGTGATTACCCTGCCAGGCGTTCAGGGAGGGTGGCGTGGACGTCCAAGATTTTGAATACGATAACTCAAGAATGAGATAACAGAGGATTTCCAAATGACACCGTAGGTGCATCTACTAAAAATCGCGGACCAATGGCGTCGACCTCAAGGTCAGGGTCGGAGGTCAAGTTTTCTGAAAATCTTCTGGCGACGTAGGATTTTGAAATTCATCAAATACTAAAAATCTACTAAAAATCTGACATGAGTTTGAATCTCAGGTCAACTTCTCCAACAATCACCTAAGATCTTCACATCTATACCACGGACGGCTCTACTTAGGAGGCTATGGGTAGCACTGGTGGCTGCCAGTATTATACATAGTTATATGTCACACATACATAGTTATATGTTATATGTCACAGTTAGTGCAGCAGGGAATCCATCACAATTTCAGTGTGATGCAAAAAAGGGTTAGCAGTTCATTGGAGAGGAGAAATTGAGTGCAGATGCACATACAAAGCAAAATGGATGCAACGTGGTCAATTAGATACATAAAGCATTTTACTAGCAAAATCAGTTAATAACTAATCTATCAGAGCACATTGTACCTGCAGCACCCACCACATCCTGTCATTTATTCTACCGGCCAAGCTAATTGATATTCTTTACACAATAATTCCAGTAATCAGCAGAATTAAAAACCTGTTGTCAAGCATGCTTTTTCAGATATTTAACTGACAGACATGTTTTCCCTTCATGTTCAGCAGTGTGGGTGTTGCAGTGCTTTTTAAAAAAGGGGAAAAAATCCTCAGTTAGTCAATCTATGGAACAACCACTTCAGTCAACATTGCTTTTTAGTTTTATCAAAGTCCTGGAAGTAAGTCTTGCCACTCAACACGTATCTTGGCAATGCCTCTGGGCACTTACTTCAGGCTAACGAGACCAGGCCCCTAAATGAATGTGGGAGTAAGGCATTACTGGAGTTTCAGTGTTGACTGGGCTGTAAAATCTGCTTGTATAGAATCAGAAATTCACAAGTATTTCACAAAAAAGGGGAAAAAAATTGTTTGGAGACTCCCCCCCCCCCCCCCCAAAAGCCTTTTTTATTCTTACACGTTATCCTCCTACTGTGCATTTGTAACGCTTTATTTATGGCTTGATTCAGAGTGCATGTCATCCCACCAGAGCACTTACAGAAACCTTACCTATATTCCTCATAGTACCTGTATCATTAATACAAAAACCATCCATTACACAGTTAAACATCACCTCTGTGCTTGCATCAGGGCAGCATGTTTCCCACTTTGGGTGTTGTAAAGCACATTATTGACTTTTTGCCATAAATTTCCCTTACTGTGTCTCTGCTTTCAGGATGAGAACTTGCGGAAATGTGCTGTCTTTTATGTTTTCAGGGAAACTCTTGTTAGGGGGGCTGGCTGATACACATTTTCCGACAATCACGCTTAAAATGTTAAGCTCGGACTTTCTGAAGCAGTAAATTTGTAAGAAAGTAAAAATTTCATCCTTAAGGGCTTGTGCTTTTAATTCTGAGAAAGGAGAAATATGGAAACTTTGTGTGTTTTTGTAGTAGTCGGCAATAGAGGAGGGTAAAACTTTGCAAATGATCTTGTATCTAAGAATGGCAGAACTTTAAATTATACATCTGGCACGATTCATCTAGCAGCTTGTGCATTCACAATCCTTCAGTCTAGTTATTATCATCTGACTGGGACTTGATTTGCAAATGGGTCTGATTTGCAAATAGTTCTGATTGGCATGTCATTAGCTGCTGAAGTGCAGCACAAGTGTCAGCCAGAGTGTATGACCTGAATTGCCATCAGGCATTCATTTTAAACTGTCAGATTTTATTTCTCTACCATTTCATGTGCTGATCGCCTATGTTATGAGGCATGCAGCATGGTTTTACACATCAGGGAGTGCTAAGAAGTGGCTGTGATTCACATCCTGTGTAGCTTTTTGAAAAGGAGACTAGGTCCTGGGAAGGATATTTGGGCTCATATTTCAAATTCTGTCACTTTTAAATGCTGATCCTGAATTTTTGTGTGTGTTTGTGTGTTGAGGGATGAGTTTGTAACCAGCAAAAACATCAATTATTTATTGCAGTGTACACACGAGTAGCTGTGTGCACATCTGCATATCCACTACATAAAACGGCATTATGCCAAATCTTTACAGTGGTGGTTCACTTCATATGATGAAACTTGTCTTAAAGTATGCACGTGTGCAGGTAAATCCCAAGTTTCCTGTTTGAATGGCTCCAGAGAAAGAAGGAAGTGTACACTGAAATACGGATAAAGGCAAAAGGTGGCATTCCATTATCTTTAAAGACATCGCAGTTGGGCATTTTTATGAGGATAAGAGTGATGTATCCATGGAAATGTTGATTTTCATGTTTATCAATCTACATATCAGAAATGTTTTCATTCATCTCATCTGCACCTGACCTTGACTAACCAGAGCACAGAAACTTCTCCGAGTTTCCCGGGGACCAAATGGAAATATATCATTACTATTCTGCACCCGAGACTGCAGAAAACACAAAACGGCAATGCATCTATTGACAAATTCATCATACAATCTGAGTGTACAAACTCTAGATTTCATCATCTTGCTCATCAGCAGCTCTTTCCTATGAATTATTTGTGGGCTCCTCTCCTTCCTTGCCTGTCCTCCCCTCTTGATGTGGTAAAACCCATCAAGAATCTATAAGTAGGCTCTGTCCCTGTGTCTCTCAATCAAAATCAGGGGCAAGCAGCTCCTCACCCACTCTGCCGGCTGAATTATTTACCAGCCATTGATGTGGTGGTTGACCAGCAGTTTTGCTTGTGAATTATTCATATCGTCTCTCCTCTTAGTGCAAAGGATTAACACTGTGAATATATTCACATTTTATTTGTTGTGCTCCTGAACGAGTCTACCAAAATGCAACATCTGAGAGTCCGGTTTGGGATTAAACACAATCTTATTTATTACCTTTAAGTCCTCAAGTCTCAAGATGATTTTTTTTTTTTTTAACACAACACATCCACTTAATTCCTTTGCAGCTTAGGAAGGAGTGTGTAAAGTCATAAATGTCATTACTGTGCAAGTGTGTCTTAATTAGAGAAAAATCCCAGAACCTGCAGGATAATGATTTTTCTTTTTTTTTTTTTTAACCCACACAAGGTGTTTAAAACATTCAAAGACAAATCCGGCTAAGCTGCCTACCCGCAGATAAGTTTATCTTAAGTGAATGTATGTGATTATAGTTTAAGCAACAGCAGCATAATCCTCTTTGTGCACTTGGACATAGGTTGTGAAATTCAAGTTCTGCAGCACAGCAAAGTCCCCCAAAATCACACATGAATAATTCATACTTTTTTCATTTGAATTCACGTTCATGCCAAATTTTAAGAGCCATCTCTCAATCGCATTTGCGTGTAGTTGATTTGTTTTGTGGGGGCGCGTGTACTACAAATACAGTGTTCATTTCAAATGCAGTGACCTAATGCTGTCAGCTACAGTAACAATGCTTATGCTTAGCATTTTATTAAAGCTGAACCGTTTTCTATAACTGATGTGAACTTTTAGAACAGCTTAATACTTATGACAGCAGGGACAATGCAAGTCATACACTAACTGGACAATTTATTAGGTACGCCTCATTCGTACTTAATCCTTCACGGCACAGATTCAACAAGGTGTTGACAATATTCCTCAGAGGGCCTAAAGTGTAGCGAGAAAGTGACCTGCACATCATCACACTGCCAACCTGAACCGTTGGTGCAGTGTACGATGGATCCATGCATTCATTTTGTTTTCTGGCAAATTCCTATCCCACCACCTGAATGTTGTTCAGCAGGAATCGAGACTCGTCAGTCCAAGCAACATTTTCAATCTTCTGTTATCCAATTTTGGTCAGCATGTGTGAACTGAAACCTCAGTTTCCTGTTCTTACCTGACAGGAGTGGTAGTTGGTGGCATCTTCTGCTGCTTTAGCCAATCTGGTTCAAGTTTCGACATGTTGCGCTCTCAGAATTTTTTTTGCTGTAATGAGTGGTTATTTGGGATATTGTTGCCTCTCTGACTTGTCTGGCCTTTCTTCTCTGACCTCTGATCCCACAGAACTGCAGCTAACTGGATATTTTTTCTTTTTTGGGATGTTTTCTGTAAAGTCTTGAAACGGTTGTGTAGAAAAATCCCAGCAGTTTCTGAAATACTCCTGCTTGGCACCAAGAGCCGTGTCACATTCCAAGTCGCTTAAATCCCCTTTGTTACATATTCCTAAATGTCCTTTAGAGGGTCATTTTGATCATGTCTACATGAATTGAATCGCTGTCATGTGATTGGCTGATTAGATATTTGTGTTTAAGTGGTTAAACAGGCGTACCTAACAAATTGGCTAAATAAAGTGACTTATTATCATTTTTGGCAGCTGTGCCTTTTTTTTTTTTTTTTTTTTTAAAGTTGACTCATAGGAGAGCTTAACTTGAATGATAATATTCACTTTGTAGTCTAATATCTGCTCTGACCACTCAATCGCCTCTTTGTCGCTGATGCACTTGCTCTGCATAAACACGCTGTCAGCGCCGCTGCTGACGAGAGGGAGATGGGCGATGACAGCGAGCGTCTCGGGAGCCGAC
>VURO01005684.1:2700-13828 GCA_015108175.1 Pelvicachromis taeniatus
TCTACAAAGATGAATGTTTTTTTTTTTTTTTGTTATTATGGCCCTAATTACATTCTCACTTTCATTACTAGGCAAATTCAAGTCAGTTAATCATTGACACGTTTTAATCCTGTAAAACTGAGCTGTTTTTATTGATTGTCTGTTCCTGTTCAGTAGCAAATGCATACAACTGTATGTTGTTAGGAGGGGGTTATATAAACAGCAGAGTATAATAAGACATGTAATTCTGGAGTAAATTACCATCATCCATCCAATTCATTTCTATTTTAAGCTGTGTTTTCCTAAGCCCCTCATTACGGCATGTTTGCTTGTTGGAGCTCTTGATTTCACAAGCTTGGATTTTACCTTATACGAGTTTTCAGTGGAAGAGTCGTAATTTTCCATCACCTAAAGGCGATGGGTCAGCTGAGGATCAAGACCAGTTTTCGCAGTCTTCACGGTCCGAGACCGTCGGCCTCGAGCTCCTGAGGTGCTGACAGCTAGCATGCCATCATTTGCCGGCACGCAGCACAGTGGAAAATGCAATAATATTTCTTTATTTTTTCAGAGCCCAAATCGACACAACTCTTTGCATCGCTGCGTTTTCACTAAAATGAAAATCACATTGAAGAAATGGCATGTTGATACCCTGTAGGAGATCCAGCATGCAGAGACATAATTACAGGAGTAATCAATGAGACTTGCATTGAGTGATCTTAAGGTAGCAGCCATACTGAAAGCATGCCCAAAAAACACGGTCTTGGTGGGCAGATCAGACTAATTGAAGGTTTAAGGTTGCGACCTGTGATTTTTATGGCCTGGCCCTGGAATATTTTCATAATGACTTCTATCTGGCATGCACAATATAGGATTCAACATTTCCTTAAAAAGATGGATTTTGACTCATGGGCCACACTGCATCTGTTACACTACCAAACATTCTGGCTATTAGTGAGCTTTCAGTCCATTCTTATGATATTACTCCATCAGCTCCTGAAATGTGTCTAATTTCCTTTTATAGCTGGGCATTTTTTGTCGGATCCTCCCAAGGCACGCTGAGCTACAATATGAACCCTCGCTTTTGAAGCTACTGAAAGCAGGACACCAGACCTCACTGATGCTGATGAAAAGGTGCCAGGGAACTTGCCCAACTACTTGCCTTTGTTGACAGTTGAAGGGAAATGCTCTGGCACATCACCCAGATGTGGCACCGATACCACCCTGTGCTCCACCCTGTGCTCTCAGCCACTGTAACATGGTAACTTCAGTGCCTCGGTTTATGATATACCAAGTTGCTCTGCGGTACACCCACCTGGTGGTCCATGTCGAAACTTTACAAACTGATCAGAATGCGTCAAACATGACCTCATTTGGATTCTGTGCTGTTTAACTAAAGATCTAATGTTGATGAGGGGTCTAATTTATTTCTACTTGACTTTGAGACTTTAAAGGAGTGTCAAACATGCCTGTCAACTGATCGATCACCTATGTCTGTAAAACTGACACTGAGCTTTGGATTTGTTTATGTTTCTGCCCCAGATCTTCTACAGTTTGGTATTTGTATGCTGCTCCTTGGCTCAATAATCCATAGTCAAATGCCCTTACGCTGGCACTGCAATCATTTATCTCTGATGAGCAATTAGTTGCATGCCCTGTAAAGTTGTTTGGGTTTTCTAAAATTTTGGTTATCCAGTTCCCTCCTTACATTGACTTGTTACTATATCCACAACCCCCTTCACACACAGACACACATATATATGATTACGTGTCATATCCTGATGTTTGGGAATCCTCATGGCTGTCACTCTGTATTTGTGCCTAACAGCATGTAGTAAGCTGTGACAAAGCAGGCTTTTACATCAAAGGTAATGGCAATGGTAAAAATAATATATATATATATATGTAAACATTTATAATTACAGCTTATTCAGCACCATTTTTACATACGTACTCTATTTTGTAATGCTAACAACATCACACAACATAATTGACTGATCTGCATACTCAGAAACTTCATCTTAGCCATCTATAGATTGAGCAATGTTTTCTGTTTATGTGACTATAAAACGTGTTGGGAAGCTTACTTTGTATTTTTAAGTATAATTACAATGATATCTACACACTTAACGTTAAATTCCTTTTTGAAGAATCTCGGTTAGTGCTGCTACGGTCAAACTCCTGGGGAATATTACTCCCCACATATTTAATCATATACTACAGGTAGAACTGAAAATAATTTGTGGGATTTTTTTGTGTTTTGAAGTAGGTCAGAAAATCTGGGCTGGTAATGCATTGGGACTTACCGAGTCTCAGCAGGGTATAGTTTCCTTCTCTTGCCGTTTCAGGATGGAGGAGTAATTGAGCACTAGGTGCCTCTACTCCTGGAGACGACGGCAGCCATGGAAATGTCCCCTCACAGACCAATAAAAATGTCCTCTCCCTCTTGCTGTAATTGGACCAGGGACAATGGGGTTGGGCTTTGGCCCAAGGAGACCACCTGTGGAAATGCTTTGCTCAATACACCACTATTAAACTGATGAGGCAGGGGACTCCCTGGGAGAAAAAAAAAAGCACAGTAAAAAGAATGATGCTGATGAGAACAAGGAGACAAAACAACTGCAACAAAACTGGAACATTTCAGAAATGCTCACTGCTTACTCAAATTGACAGCTGCCAGAGTTCTACAAATCGACCAAAAAGACTGAAATTAATCTGTCTGCCAGTACAGATAGGGATTGTGTAGCGACAAGAGCTATCATCTGAATCCAATTTCAATATGAACAATAGAATAAAAAAATTAAAAAAAAACACCTGAATACAGCCAGTGAGAAATCAGGCAATGACAGTGACATTAACAATGAGAGCATCAAAGTTAAATAACCTCATGTGAAAAGAGAAAGAAATGTGCTTTCCTATAAAAGTATCACTTTGATTAAATTTTTTTGTTAGCCAGCAAAGTTTGGGAATTTTATCTTCCAGTTTTTTTATTTAGCAATGAAAAAAATAACCTGATTTCAGGTGCCATGACCTTTATCAGTTACACTCTAGTTTTAGATGACATGGTAACATGATTTAAAAAAAAAAAAAACAAGACTGACATTTTTTTTATTTATCAGGGAGAATGATTCATATTGAGCAATCGTGTATAAAACACCACACATTTATATACTGAGGAATTCAAGTCCTGCATGCTCTGAAAAATATCACAATTAGATTGAAAGCACTAAAAAAAAAGCGACATCGGGAGCGTTCCAAAGCAGCAGGTGCTGACATAACCATATAAAAGGTTTAGCCAATGAAAAACCTACAAATTATAACACACGGCTTTACGTTAAAAAAAGGAAATAGAAAAAAGCTTCATCGGTATAACCATGTATATATGGGCGCTGGTGATTGGCCATTAGGGGATTCAACTCAGTTCATAATAATTATTTATAATTATTTCATTTATTGGTTTTGCTACTTGTCATGCACTTTTTCATACAGGCTGGATGTCTACATGATTTCTGTTGCTCTCTCTTTAATCACTGATCACATTGGATGATAATAGCTGGAAGGTAGTGGCAGACACTATCCCAGCTGTCTTAGAACGAGGGGCAGGGTACTCCCTGGACAGGTCACCAGTCTGTCACGCAGGGCTAACACATAGACACAGAGTTTCTAATGAACCTATCTCCACTAATTGCATGTCTTTGGACTGTGGGAGAAAGCCAGAGAACCCACGTAAACACAGTGGAGAACTTACAAACTCCACACAGAAGGACCCCGGCCTGATGGGCTCTCGCCTCACAGCAGGACCTTGTTGCTGTGAGGCAGCAGTGCTAAATTCTGCAAAATCCTGAATTTAATGGATTTGAACTTGCCATGTAACGTATATCTGTTTATCTGGCAGGACTTTAAAAATGTTACGAGTAAATTATACGTGCAAAATTTGAAATCTAAAATTGTCGTGAAGCATGTCTTAGACGAGCTCAGCATTACTGTAATGGTCTGCTCTGTTTCTTACTGTATTCATCAGGATGACGCGTTACAGTGTCACAGCCTTTCAGTTATAGTCACCCAGGTCACACATGAATCACAGCCAGGAGATATAACCCTGTGCACGTGGGGCTGAAGAAGGTGTGGAAGAACAGATTGAGATAAAAGGAAGAGGAGACAGGGAGGGAGAAACAAGCGATAGAAGATAGAGAGACACTGCAGGCAGACAGAGTAAAATCGCTAAGGCATTCACACTCAAAGCCCATTTAAACATTCATCTGGCTTCTCTCTTCTCCTGCATTCATGCTGCACAGCCAATTCCGGGGCGATAAGCCAGCTGTGTGCTTCTCAAGGTAAGAGAGTGAATAGAGCAGTACAATCTCTGGCTGATGCTGAGGAGGGACGGAGCCTACACACTAACCTTCCCTATGCTAGCTTTACTTCAGCAGTAGAGGAGGGTTTCATAAACGGATTATTCCGCTCAGTCACCTTTGACCTGTCTGGCTGCCTTCCATAACGGCTCAAGCTGCCTGTCCATCACTCAAAGAGAAGCAGAAAGAGAGGAAGATAAGCGGGGAGATGGCTTCAACCTGTGGGAAGGGATTAAACCCTCTGTTGCTTGGCTGTGGAGAGACAGGGGGGGAAAGTGAGGGATCGGCAACTGAGTTGTCAGAAACTGCAGCTGCCACCGTCTGCGCTTGTGACTCAGTGGGTCAGGGTAATATGGAGGAACTGAAGTGACCTTTTTCATCAACTGTGAGACAAGGCTGTTCAACATTTTCCCTCTGCTGACAATTATGATCTATCAAAAGTGGCAGAGAAGCCCGAGGAGAGCCACTGAATGCCAAACATCCTGAGTTCCACCCACAGAGAATTTCGTTTTCCAACGTGAATCACAGGAGCTGGAAAGGAACTTCCAGCCCTTCATTGAAAAATACTGAGGATGACTCAGCCATATTTGAAAGCATTGTTATAGAACACACATTTAGTGACTGACTCACCAGATCTAGATAATGACTGCTATTTAATTCAAAAAGTGAGTATAACCTGGAGAAGAATTATAGATGCACATTTTCTCATTGCTTAAATCAGAACACTGGTTTAACACTGTAGGAGTGTAAATCCTCTATAACATGTCAAATGGAAATTAACATGTTATATCACAAGTTTATATAGAAAATGTTTTGGGAAAAAATATGCTCTTGTTGTCAACTCTTTGTATTCCTAAGGACCGTAGCTGGCCGTGACTGACAGTTGATGTTTTGGATGATGGTGAGCCAGTGAGCTGTAACAACTCACTCCAACAAAACAAAATCTCCTACAAGTCTCAAAGGAAAGCTCTTTGAGGGAGGCATCCAATTCCACCTTCCTTTCAGCAATCATCCACCAGGCACGCAGGAATAAAAGAAGCAGGAGTGAGAGGGCAAGAAAGTAAAGGAGATTGAGACGCACAGAGGAGAGATGAGGGGGGGGGCAGAAGAAGGAAGCGGGCGGGAATGAATGCATGAAGTATTGTAAGCAGGAAGCTGAAAGAGAAAGAAAGGTTGTGCGAGTACAGGGGATTTTCTCCTCTCTACTCTCTCCATTTCTCCCTCTGGCAATGTAGCGGTTATTTACTGCGGCTTCTCCTGTCCCGGTGGAATGGGAGGGAAATGGGCTCTTAACTGGGTTTCCATACATCACCTGCTGACACTGATGCTTGTAGTTTTGGAATGCCCACATCTGATGTTTCTCTTTAAAATCAATTATTTACAGAGTATCTAAAAGTCTTACAATTCATCATAGCTAATTGCAGTGCATCACCGCGGCCGTAGATCATGTCAGCGGTGTCTCTGCTCTGCTTCGAATTTGTTTTAAGTGGCAAAAAAGTGGTGAAAGCTTCTGATGTTCTCGGCTATGAAATGGTAGAAACTGAGCTCAGCAGTTTAGCTTTCATCAGCCCACTCTTGATTAAAAAAAATCTGTCAATCATTTGTAGCTAGGATGAAAGTCGTTGTTTTTACACTGTTTATTGTGCACTGGCAATGCATTTTAATAAGACTTGTCATGCCATCAGACTATTAATAGAACAGAATAAAGTAAAACTGAAAATAGTTTTATCAGGCTCTTATGTATTTAGTATTATGAAGCACTGATCCCCATGCTGACATGTCACATGTAGTCGCAAGGCTTTCACCGAGGGTACAGAGTCAGTTTTTGACTTTCAGATTGCTTTATCTTTGCTTATTTTTACATTGATTTTCTCTGTCTCTCTCTCTCTTTAGTCTGCTGGAACAGGCTACAGATATTTCCAGAGCGACAAGTCTCTTTCCATTTGTCAGTGGCCTTTCAAAGAAAGTGACAGTAAAAAAGCAAGTCAGTAATTGGCAACAATATAGCAAGGTGACTACAAACACATGTGTGATATGCTGCAATCAATCACAGTCAAGGAGAAAACATGTTTCGTGTTGGTTTCACGAGAATCAAAACTTTAGACAAACACCTGCATTTAGTCAGTTTGATCAGTTAATGGAAACGTCTTATTAACAGTAGACAATTTTTAAAGTGCTCTGACTTTGATTAATCACACCTTTAGGACGAAGCATGAATACAATTTTGGGTTTCTTAATAACCGACTGCTGACTGATCAGCAGTAGTTGTGTTTTTAGAAACGGTGATGGGTCTTCGACAACGTTGGATGCCATGAGGACATCCTACATGTGAACTGTTTAAAAAGGTCCTATACATGGGATTATACATGGTGTTCATTAGATATGATGACTTGCTGGAAATAAAGGTGCCTGCTGGTACCCAGCTGTGTTTCAACAGATATTCATCGTAGTCGATGAGATTGCAAGGACACCCCAGCATGTGTATCCCTTTGGATCTTGTTGCTTGCTATTGGCACTCATGATGAAATCATCCACTCTGAAGAGACATCAGCACACCTGTAACCCACAGGGTGGATGACGTTGTCATCCACTGTGGAAATTTGTTTGAATTTTCCCAATGTGACTGCCCCCCTCCTCCACCACCACCACCACCAGCGTTCACAGTCTGATTGCTTTTACATGACTCTAAATGAAATACAACTGCATTATGAGCCAATCCAAGAAATACATTAACCTTTACAAATCAAAACATGTCATATCCTTTTAGCTGGTGCTGTTTGCCTAAAACGGTTGGATTAAACAGAACATAATTATATTTTTTTTCGCTTGTACTTAGCTGCCTATTGTTTATTGAGTCAGTGGACCTGTTAGTTACTCTCTTAAATGGAAACATCCACATACAGTAAAATCTTATGTTTATCTTCCCATTATTAGAGGAAGGAAGTGTTTTCTGTTGTTTTTTTTTAATAATTAAAATGCCACAGGCATTAATGCACCACAGTTATTCGAAAGTTGATGAATTTTGCTTGGAGATGACCTTCTTCGCAGTCCTTTTCCAAAACTGAACGACGTTAATGACAGCGTGTAGGGCCAGATCAAAACAGGGGTAACAGAGAAGCAGGAAGTGGAGATAATACGTAAAATGCCGTGAGAAGATGAATTGGGGAGTGGGAGCAAGGTGAATGATGGCAAGATGATCATGGGGAACGAGGTGAAGACAGCAGCGAAAGATGGGCAAGCCCGGACGGGAGAGAGAGGACTGATTGACAATTTGCATCCTCTTCAGAGGGTATCAGGGGACATGATTGAATCCAGTCAGGCTGAACCCATTAGGGGTGCGCTGCTGTCGGAGGCCGAGCAGAAAGCCATTCACTGACACCCAGTCCCTGCTCTTCACCGGTCTCCATTTATATTCATGTCAGGGTTGAGTTATTGAGGGACAAGAGAGAGAGAGGCAGGCCTCGCCCAGCCATCCATTTGCTGTTTGTAAGCCATAAAGTTCTTAACCCCTGCCAAAATTGCTCACTTAACCTGTGCACAACTGATCCCATTTGCATGCGATTTTAAAGGTTCAATGTGTCTATAAATTGGATTCAAATTGTGGACGTATGACATTTCAAACCACTTAAAAGCACTGGGAGAAACTATTTAAACACTCTGAAGAAAATGCAAAGCATATTTGCATTTTAAGCAGCTTAATGTGTCTCCTCTCATTAGCCCAGCTCGACAGTGCTGGCATAACTGAAACCTAGATGGTGCATTTTCTTGGGAGATGGCCAGGTTAGAGATTTCTAGTTGATCCAAAGCGAGCATTTTGCTGAAGGTTCTTCCTTGTGCTTCTCAGTAGATCTCAGGGCATGATGAAAGCAGAGGAGATATACAGCACTTGAGGGTGTGATAAGGCACAATGGCCGAGGGCTGGTGGGAACAGTTCCCGACAGCTGTCCCGCTGCTCGTGTCTCCATTCACCTCAGCCAGACAGCCGATCCAGAGCAGCCTCAGAGTTTGATTAGGTGACAAAGGAGGTGGAGTGTTGCGGAGGGTCGTCCGCGTGTCGCCATTTATCTCGCAAACACAGCACACACGCCCAAAGCTACAATATTACAGCAAGCTTGGTTTTGTTACAGCTCGGTTGTCAAAGCAGAGATGATGGAACCATGCCGACAGACTTCTCTTTATTCTCTCGAGTGGAAATCAGACGCTAATAGAGAAGATTTCTTCCTTTGTGTGTGAGTGCTTTCAGTGGACCTTTTGTGATATTCTGCAGTTGTGAGTGACTCAGACGTAAGTACTAAAAAGGGACACTGTGGCATTTGAAAACAATTGTATTCATATTTTAGTTTGTACCTTAGAAGTGCACTCAGGATGCCAAATTGCCTATTAGGCTGTTTTCATAAAAGCTGCCATGGCGCCACTAATCCAGTTTTTATACATTGGCTCCTTGCTTTGATGTAATTATCTAAACACAAATTTGATAAGTGTTTTTCTGGGTATTTTAGGAGTCCAGCAGGAGTGTAGCTGAAATACTGTTTAATGTCATACAGCCGCCATATAAAGATCATGAGAAAGAGATGTGGTTAGTTGGTTCCTCCTGGGACTGCTGTGGAATGGACTGGCTATATGGGCACAGTCATTTTCGCTGCACAGCAGTACGTTTGTTTCCAATGTCTCTTGCCCCGCCTCGCCTCGTTCGCCTCTTCGTTTGTGTCCCTGAAGTTTAAAATAGTCACAGAGGGATCATGTTCGAGTTATGAATGTCCTAATTACCAGAAGGTAGAGAGAGAGAGGGAGAGAGAGAGGGTCCTGAAAGCGGTGCTCAGGTGACTGGTTCAAAAACATTGCCAGGCCATAGTTTTTATTTAGGCAGGCTTAATGCAGGCTATTGACTTCTCAGTGAGGACCAGGATTAGGTCAGATATACTTCACTCACTAATGCATGCCTAATGGTTCTACTATAGATTAGCCATAAAAATGGATGAACATAAATATTGCTAGATTTTAAAACATTTATGAGCGAAATCCAATGGCCCGCTTTGAAAATTGAGAGTTGCTAAGCAGAGTCACTGAGTGCAGATTTATGCTTTATGTTTAAAAAAAAAAAAGTGGTGGAAAATGTTTGGACTCAGCATAGCTGCATTGATTCCAGTACCACTCTACAAGATGTGTTGTGTTTTCGTTTGGCTGCTGTGTTGCACGTTCTCCAGCTGGCATATCCATCGCAGAGTAATGAAAGAGCAGGAACGGTGGGTCTCAGAGCTTCCAGAGTCGACGTGTCCGTGCCGGCCTGCCGTGGTTACTTCGGCGTCTGTGGCACATCTGTTGACAAGTGCCTGCTTCACCTGTCACAAGCTCATCTGTCACCTTTTGTAATGATCAGAAGCTGTTGCTGCTTGAAGTTGATGTGGTTCCATGCCAGACCACTAGGTGGCCACTAAGATGTGAGCTACAGGTTACAGGTAAAAGAGGTAGAAAGTGGCGCGAGAGATATGTGTTCTTCCGGCTGGCTAGGAGTGGATAATAAAAGCATATAGCAGATCATAAAAAGGACTCGTTCTTCATAAATAACGAGACAAACAAAACATGGTACCAGGAGTAAAAAGTCTAAGCTGAGGTACATCGCGGATGACAACTATGGAGTCTATCAAGCCGCCGGAGAGTTTGAAGCTGACGGGAAACGTCGACAGCAATTGGCGCGCCTTCAAGCAGCAATTCCAGCTATATATTGTGGCCGTAGGATTTGAGAGCAAGCCGGATGCACGAAAGGTAGCATTACTGCTTACAGTAGCTGGGCCCCAAGCTATTGAAGTGTACAACACGTTTGTCTACGATGAGCCGGGTGATGGAGAAAAGTTTGATGTTGTAATGGGAAGGTTTGATGCTCATTGCTCTCCTAAGAAGAATGAGACATATGAGAGATACGTTTTTCGCTCGAGGATTCAGCAATCGTGCGAGTCATTTGACAGCTTTTTGACGGACCTGAAGCTCAAGGCGCGAACGTGCAACTTTGCTACGTTACGTGACTCGATGATCCGTGACCAGATTGTTTTTGGCGTGGTGGATAGAAAAGTCAGAGAACGGCTACTGAGAGAAACCGACCTGACGCTAGAAGGAGCTATACGGATTTGTCAAGCATGTGAGTTGTCACAACAGCATGTTAAGACTTTCAGTGAAATGGGCGCCACTGCCGTCAGTGACAGCGCTACCGTGGGAGCAGTTTCCAGTCAGAGAGGGAAACGCACACTGCCGCGACCTGACAGCAGGATGTTGGACTGCAAGCGCTGTGGCCTGAAGCACATGCCCAGACAGTGTCCAGCCTATGGTAAAATATGCTCTGCCTGCCACGGAAAGAACCACTTTGCCAAGCAATGCTTCTCGACAGGTAAAGAGGAAAAGAAAAAACGGTCAATAAACACAGTTGACGATGCTGATCTAAGTGACACATTTTTTGTTGGTCTGGTTAACTGTGAAAATGAGCCAGACACAGAAATAAATGCCATAGTGGAAGACAAGTGGACAGTGCCACTGACAATTAATGGAACGCTTGTCACATTGAAACTAGATACTGGTGCTAAAGCAAATTTGATCAGTTTGTCTGACATCAAAGAAATGAAAGAAAGGCCCAAAATACAAAGAACAAAATCGGCCCTGAAAGACTACAATGGGCAAAAGATTGAAAGTTTTGGCACATGCAGATTAAAAGTAACTGTAAAGGACAAAGTGCACCACCTATGCTTCTCTGTAGTTACTGAGGCACATGAATCACTGCTTGGTGACAAAGCCTGTGAAGATCTTGGACTGGT
>VURO01005692.1:2945-27198 GCA_015108175.1 Pelvicachromis taeniatus
TGAATGTTCGGTGGCTAACTCAAGCATGCACCCTGTTTCCGTGTCTTCTACCTCTGCAGTGTTTGTGTGGTTTGGTGTGATGTGGATATATTTGTGTGAGGTGTCCTCTTTCCTCATGCGCAACAAGCCAGCATGACCAGAGATTAATTATTCAAGGACTGCCAGCAAAGGGGGAAGTCACCTGATAGCACGGACTTACAATATTACAAACAGATATCAGGTGAAAAGCTAGACTTTGCTTCATCTTCATCCTCTCTCACTCTGTTCTATTTTTTTGATGCTGCTGTACATGAAGACCTGAAAGAGCACTTTCTCACATACACACACACACTGCCTGCCGGGAGCTCTTTATTTTTTCTATTTCTGTGGTTTTTTCCTTTCCTCTGTTGACAGATTTTCAGCTATTTTCTTTTTCGCCAATGCTTGTCCCTAACAAAGTGAGCCTCGGACGCTCCCACAGTTGGGACACGTTAGGGGGGAATGAGGGTCAGTGGGAAAGGGCTGACAGCGTGTACGAACAGCAGGCAAGAGTAACAGGCCGGCGGAGCTCTTTGTCATACGGAGAGGGAGGAGGGTGGTATGAGCCACCACCTGGGGTGCGTCTTCCTGACCTCGATTTGAAACGCGACCCGTATTCCTACCAAGATTCCCTTTACGGACAGGTTTACGCCGAGAGACACGACCCAAGGGGGCTTAGGAAGAGCTCTGTGCCGGATCTAAACCACTACGAACGAGTGCCCATGGCTCATCGAGGATCCATTCCACACCAGGATTACTACTCCCATGACCCAGCCATGACTCCTCGGCCACCAGAGGCCTTTTACCGATCTGAGCATCAACCTCCGCTGCCTCACCCGCATCCGCTCAGCAGGTCGGGCTCACATTTAGGAATGACACCTGGGGCTCGTACTGCGTGGGATCAAGGTCAGGCAGTGAGGGCAGGACCTCAAGGGCCATCATCACCTTTACCTCCTCCCCCTCCTCCAACCACACATGAATTGAATAGGGCATATAGGGAACCTGGTGCTATAACTTCTGCTAAGATACCCCCTCGAGACCCCCCTCCAGCTCACTATGGAATGGAGCAACTGTCTCCTCGGTATGCCAGTGAGCCTCCACCTCTGACAGGTCAGTCCGTTTATACTGATGCTAATGGCCGCCCTCTGGATCCGCAGCAGCAGGCTGCCACCTGTCTAGTGGTAGATCCAGCCAGTCAAAGCATTATTATGAGGCAAGAGACAGCCTCGCCGTTAACCATCCAGCAACAGCATCAATTACAGCATCAGCAACAAATACAGCAGCAACAGTTACAACAGCAGCAGTTCCAACAGCAACAACTTCAGCAGCAGCAGTTACAGCAGCAACAACTACAACAGCAACAAATACAACAACAGCAACACCAACAGCAGCAATTACAGCAACAGCAACTTCAGCAACAACAAATTCAGCAACAGCAATTACAGCAGCAACACCTTCAGCAAGAACAGTTACAGCAACAGCATCTGCAACAGCAGCAACCTCAACCCCTGCCTCCCACGCCTATCATGCCGGTCTCTGACCCTAACCTTTCCATGGCAGCACCACTTCCTGCTCCACCTGCTCCAGTGCAAACTGCAGCAATTGCCCCCACTGCACCTCCACCTCTTCAAGTGGTTCCAACTCCAGCCCCTCTTCCCCCAGCTACTCCACTCCCTGCCCCTCTTCCCGCTCCTCCCCCAACCGCCCCACAGACGCCTTTGCCGGTGGACCCCAAGAAGACGGCCGACCCAGAGTTTCTTTCTCTGTTGCGAAACGAGGGCCTCTCAGAGAGCACCATCTCCTCACTTATCCAGCAGGGGTTTGACTCCACTAGCATGCTGGCTGTCATGGAGGAGAACGATGTCCGCACAGTTGCCCCAAACCTCGGTCAGGCTCGTGTGCTTTCTCGCCTGGTCCACCATTGCAAGCGCCCAATTGAAGCTACACCAGCCCCCTCCCAACCTCAAACACCCATGCGAGGTCGTTCTAATAGCTTTAGCCATCGCTCGGACATCTATCAACCACACCACCACTATCATCATCCACCACATACCCCACAACCTTTGGCAGTAGATCCCCAACTAATGCCCCCACCAACACCTGGGGCCATGCATAGTATCTCTCCACGGATGGGAGAAGTAATCGGTAGGAGGCCCAGCAGTGCTCCCTCCCAGCAGTTACTGGAAGCCTCTGGAGGGTACCCGGGCCAACCCCCACGTTCACCAGGGCCATACGCCGGAGCCCTCATGCCTGTCCAGTCAAGACCCATGTCAGCCTACTCTTCTGGGATGCCAGGGGTGCCTATGCCGGGTATGCAACTAATGCCACACCAGATGACTGGGTCAATGCCTGCCATTCCGGGGTCTATTCACTCCATGCCAGGTATGCCACAGCAGATGCCTGTATCTATGCCTGCTTTACCACAGCCACCGCAACAGGTACCAAAAGCATACTCTACCAACTACACAGTGCCCATGGAGCTGATGAAGAGGGACAGGAACTTAGTGCCATTGTCACCCATGCACAGCCCTCACCCTAGTCCTCAGCTGATCCGAAAGGGTGGGGGACCAGGATCAGACAATGCTCTCGTTCCCGTGGGAGCACCCGTTCAAGGCCAAGGTGCCCTGGCTGCTAACCAGAAGCTAAGTCGACGCACGGGTCCACCAGTCATCGTGTCGACTATGGCATCTCCAGATACAAGTAAATCCTATTTTTTTTTCTCCTTTTAGATTTATCTGGTATTTGTCTGTTTTCGTGATAGATGTGCTTTTGGCTGTTTCACATGTTTTCAATAGATAAGGCTGTTTACTTGTGACAGAGCTCTTCATTTTGTGTGTGATTTATGTAAGATACCAGTTCCCATTCCTCTCATTGCTTTCAGTAGTGGCACAAAGCAGTGCTGCTGCTTTGTTAGAAATCGTATCAACTTATAAATATTACTTCGACATTTCTAAGAGCCATTCAGCAGTTGTTTCTTTAAAAAAAAAAAGAAAAGAAAAGGAAAAGACAGTGCAAATCTATTTTCATCCTTCGTCGTGATGAATCATGTGTAAGTGAATACCAGATAAGCCTTTTTGTACTTTGCTTTATACCAGCGTTCAGACTAGGAGTATGTGAAATCTATTTAGCTCAGCATGGATACTGGTATGCCATGCATGATTCTTGACCTTAAAAAATCCAAACACAGTGTGAATGTTAATGGAAGACTTTTTGAATCGTTTTATCCTTCTGGTCTGTGCTATCATTTGTTTCCTGTCCTGTCTTGGCACTAATTACATCAATAGTAGATAAATGATGTGTTTTTTCTTTCCCTGTCTATTTTTTTTAAATAAATTTGCTGTCCAGATTTTGAATTATTACCATAAAAGGATAACTTTTTGCTTTAAGCATTCTTGTAATCTACCCCACGTCCTAAGCCAATACTTACATCTCACTTCCTTGTCTGCTTATCTCTGCAAGAGCCCGATTTGTCAGAATTCCTGTTACTTTCTGTGAAGTCCTTTTGTTATTTCAATAATCTCATGCAGTTCCTTTGTCAGAATGAGATATCGCCCATTAAATACAACACGAATGGCATTGACGAGACGCAATATAGAGGATTTGGGAGGAACAGCTGTCAGCAGCCTTTCTGATATGTTTTAAAATTTAACAACTGTTCACGGTCTTCATGTTACAGTCTGTCAGTCACTGCATTCATGTGTGAACAGTTCACATTAGGATTTCTTTGACTAGAGAAGTCAGATGTTGTGTGCAATTACTGTGTGGGAACAGGAGGTAGCTTGTGTGTGCATCTGTCTGCAGTATGTGGGATTGAGTTTGCCACCGACTCCTTCTGCAGATGTGCTTTTTTAAATAATTTAGCTCTTGTCTGCTGTATCAAATAGTAACTATTTGGCGCAAAAGCAAAATCAACAGGCAATTTTAAAAAAAAGAAAAAGGAATTTGTTCTGCCACAACTGTATAGGATTCAAGATGTTGCATAATGGTGATTGCAGCATTAGTTGTGTAGCTCTTCAGCTTGGGTTTCATTGTAACTGCAGCTGTTTTTGATCACATCCTCTTTTTCTGTGCCTTGCACCATTTCCCCACGGCCCCCAAGCCCTTGTTGCAGTAAACACGGATATCTTCTCTCATTGTGATAATAAGGATGCATCATGGTAGCCTCGAAAAGCTTTATAGCCACTCGGGCCACACGGCATTCCTTCAGGCCCTTCTGCCTGCCAAGGTGTACCGCCAACCTGCGTGGAATAGCAATTAGCTTTACCATGTTCCATGTTGTTGTTCTTTACCAACAGATCTGCTAAATCATTTTATTTCTGAGACTCTTCTTTGTTTCTGATTTTTTTTTTTTTTTTTTTAGTGTTTATTTAATGTGGGTTGTGTCCCAAATTCACTTTTCAATTCCAGATGAAATAAAATGCATTCAGTCAATTCACCCTCATTGTGTAGTCAGTCAGATTTATTTGGATATCAGATTAAAGCTTTAATTCAGCACAAGAGTGGCTACCTAAATTACATTTAAATCCCATGGCCTGATAGAAGTAGATTTTATAGGCTGGGCAATAAAGGCCGATTTCTCCATCAGCACCAGCTCACCCGAGGCTGACTAGCAGCATCACTGGTCAGATAAAATCGAATTACACTGCTGATGGCCGATGTGTGATTGTGTCATTCTCTCTTTGCAGGTTCTGATGAGTACAGGGAGTGAGGCTTAATCCTTCCTTTGCTGCAGTAATCCATAGATACTCTCATTTTGCTCAGACCAGCCTTCTGGCTTTCCGTGGGACCTTATGTACATAGATAGTGGATTAAAATGGACTTAAAATGTACAGGACAGGCTGGATACACATTATTGAACTGAGACAGCTTTGTTGTCCTCGTGTGTGTGTGTATGAGTGTGTGTGTGTGGTTTTTTTTTTGTTCCTTTGTTTGTTTTCTTTTGTTTTTAAGCCCAAAAGAGCAGACATTAAAAGATCCCCACTGCTGGATAGTCACAATATGCTTTGGAAACAGATTTCTTCATGTCTGCGTCATACACATATATCACATTGTTAGTACACACACAGTCAGCAGAGTAGACCTCATTTGCATGTGGCTGACATTTGTTGCTTTGGTAATTTCATCTGTTAATGGACACGTCCGCAAAAGCTGCTCTGAAAGCATGTTCCTAAATTGTACGTTGCTAGGCAACATGGGTTTTGGTGGTAATCGTAGGCAGATTTGCTTTTGGTTAAAGGGTCGCTCCATTGTCATAAAACACAGCAAATTTACTCCATCCTTTTTTTCCTTATACAAAAAGGCAGGCTGAGCTAATGCATTTAGAAAAAAGTTTATATTCATTCACTTATTTTGGGATGGATAAGTAATTATTTGGAGGTTTTGGTTAGCAGCATTAACTCTAGTATCAAAAGGAACTGTATGAGGTAGCTAGGTCCAACCAGGAGAATTCATAAAAGTAGACTCAGGACACACTAGGTCTACTTTTATGAATCTCACAAGTGGCTTGATATCGCCCCTGAAGAGTGGAAACTGGTTGCTGGGGAGAGGGAGGTCTGTCCCTACAACCTGAATCTAGATAAGTAATAGAAAATGGATAGATGGCAGCAATAATACTTCTCTTTTATTTTTTTGTTGAACAAGTTATGAGTTTGTAAATTGGATATTCTGTGTACCTCAAATAATTCATTAGCAATATGTTGCATCCAGAAGCAGAAAGAATTTCCCTTTGAATTAATAGCCCATGTGTAAATGCAGATGGCATGGCCTCACCAACCTCACTATATGATGCTTTATGGAATACCCTAGAGCAGGGCTAACTAGGACACCCCCCACCCCCAAACTGGCATAAACACAATATAAGCTACTCTAAGACTCTACCTTCTTTACTTCCACCCCTGCTGAGGGCGTTGGCCCCTCTTCATGGACTTTAGCCAGGTGACTCAGTGCCAGTTCACGTCAGCTTTGCTTTGGTCTGCTATTCATGACTGACACACTAGCCGCAATTTTCTTGCTTGCTTGGGCCTGGCACCATGGTGGGGGGAGGGTTGTGGCATGTTCGTTCTGGAGATAGCAGATTATGTATTAACGGGGTCCAGGTCAAAGCAACAGACAGCTGTTAAACTGACTGAGAGATTAAGTAAAAGAGAGAGAGAGCGATGGAGAGAAAGTGACGTAGTCCTGCTTCTGATAGAGGATGAGTTCAGGCTGCACGGTGGGGTGGGGAAACGGGCCATGATGGCTGTCAGTCAGCCTTAAATTCTCCATAGAGATGAGGTTAGCTGTCAATCTTTCAGCTAGCCTTTGAAGGTCAGATACTGGCCTTAATCTGGGTGACAGGACAGTCAAAAGTTGTTTTGTTTTGTTTTTTTCCGGTTAGCCACCCTGTTTTTTGCTCACAATTGTTTTTACTCACTAAATAAATGCCATCTATCCATACATCCATAGTGGAGAGGCTGCCAGTCTAGCATAGGACTATAAAAAGGGCTTAAGAAAAAATATTTAAAAAAGGATTAAACAATTCAGTTTAATTTAATTATATTTACATAGCACCAAATCACAACAGAAGTCACCTCAAGGTACTTTATATTTTTAGTTAAACAGTGAAAACTCCAACAATCAGATAACCCCCAATGAGCAAGCACTTGGCGACAGTGGGAAGGAAAAACTCCCTTTTAACAGGAGTAAACCTACAGAAGGGCCTACTGTATCTAACAGAACCAGGCTCAGAGGGTGCATGAACCACTTGGTGATGATGATGTGACTGTTATTATTATTATTATTATTGTAGGCTAAATCATTCACTACTTAAGCCAGCCACTTTATTAGGTAAACCTCAAGTTGCTTTAAGACATCCAGTAAGCCAGTCACATTGCAGCAACTGAATTCAGTCAAGATGACCTGCTGAAGTTCAATCCGTGCATCAGCGGAAGGAAGGAAGTTGATTTAAGGGACTTTGAATCCAGCATGGTTGTTAGTGCCAGACAGGCTGCTCTGGGTATTTCTGCTGATCTACTGGGATTTTTTCCCCCCAGAGCCATCTCTAGAGTTTACAGAAAGTGGTCAGAAAAAGAGAAAGTATCCAGTGAGCGTCAGTTCTCTGGAATAAAATGCCATATTGGAGGTGACATTGCTTCAATCTCATAGAAAGGCAACAGTAACTCAAGTAACCACTCTTTACAACCAAGATATGCAGAAAAGCGTGTATGAACACAGCACGTCAAACCTTGAAACAGATTAGTACAGCTGCAGTAGACCACACTCAGTGCCACTCCTGTCAACTAACAGCAGTTCATATTGGCTCATGAAAGTTTAACAATAGAGGATTGGGAAAATGTTGCCTGATCCGATGAGTCTTGATTTTTCCTGCAACATTCGGAAGGTAAAGTCAGCCAATAAACAGGATGAAAGCAAGGATCAAGAGTTCAGGCTGCTGCTGGTGCTGCAGTGGTGTGAGAGATACTGTAAATTGATAGGCACACACAGTAAGGAGAGGCGTCAGCTGTGATCCCCAATTGTTTTGTCAAGAAGAATCAAATTACTGATTGTGTTACAGTTTGGGATGAATTCAGTTGCTATGCTGTTGGATCTTGTCTTATTGGATCTTATCTCTTATTTATACCCCTTACTGGACCCTACGCCACAGCAGCCAAGACTACCGGGAGTTATAGTACAATGTGCAATGTTAATAAAAACTGAAGTGCTTGGTAAAAATGCATTGGATTGCAATGCTGTTCCCAGTTAAGTTCTTTATGAGTGTATGTAAGATGTGTTTATGAGAGATTGTGTAAATGGACATTTGCAGATGGTATTGGTGGCATCTGTTAAGGCACGGTGCTCAGTCTCTCTCTCCCCTCCAGATGTTCCCGTTATCTGGCACTGACTCTGCTGGGATTACATCTATACGAATATTGAGTAGTCATTTTCCGTTCATGTTTTCCCCTCTTTTTGTCTTAAATTAACATTAAATTGTTTCCAGTGTTTCTTTGTCATTCCCTCGTCTCATATTTGCCTCTTGGTCTTTTTTAGGGAAAATAGAAAGAGGTAATGGGAGAAATATGTTTCAAACGTAATAGCTCAGCACATTCATTCTTGACTGTGGTTGTGGGTTGTAGAGCCTAACTGCAAGAAAATGTGGGAAATGAGTAATGTGAAGATGTGAGGTGACTGAACCCAAGCAAAGACAGAAGAACAGATTGAGGAAGAAAGACCAAAGAACGCAGAGAAGGCTGCTATAGATCGGATTAGAAATGGTTGAGGAATACAAATGGTAGATTATTTTAAACTCTGTTGTGCCATCACGAAGCAAGCCAATCCATGCGGAGCTCTGTGTCTTCCCTGATACGTGGACGCTGATAACATACTTTTAAATAATGTGGGAAATGGAGAGTGAAATGATAATGTCACTTCTTGTCTTCCTGTGGCCTGGGGTTTCAAGCTATGCAACAATTTGCTGTAAAACACGTCATCAGCAAAATTTGAATTCAAACATCTAGAGATAAAAAGGGAGAAATGTTATAGATGAGAAGCTGAAACCAGTAAATGATAAATGACAATCACTTCATTATCAAACTAATATTCAGATTTTCTGTTTATTGACTGATGACTCGACTGACTTATGTCAAGAACGGTTTTATTAATCTTCCCCCTGCATTTGTATAAGTGTTATTTAACATGTCATGAAAGCCTCTGAGAGTGGTTAACACTTGTCGGGTGTCTGTTAATTTACGAATGTCGCAGTGCTGGTACCATTTTTAAAAAAAGGGCCTTTAAAGAGAAAGTCTGACCTTTCTGGCTAAATTGCTCTGTTATTTCAGAGAGATACGAAGTGATTAACAGCAAAGAGAAGACAGGCAGTCAAGGTCAAATCCTCAAACAGTTGTAGCTCAAAGGTAGAAGAAAAAAGAAAGCAATAAATTCAGAAGCTGAAAGCTTATGTTTACTTTCCTCCTCAAAAAAAAGAACTTCTCTCCTCTCACTTCCTTCCCTTCGTTTTCTTTCCTACCACCTCCTGTCTAATTTCTTCCTGTTTTCGCTCTCTTTCCCTCTCCTCAGTGACCAGAGAGTCACTCTGAATTATTCATTTTGAGAAAATGAAATCTTCATGGGTGTTGAGGCACACAACGAATAAGCTGACCGTGAATGTGTGCGTGCGCACGTGTGCGACCAAGCCTCGCAAAATTTGACACTCTGCTCGACAGTGTTTTATCAAAAGCGAACGGGGTGGATATGTTTAGAGGTGCAGATGAATCTCATTTGCACCCAAGGAAAATGTTGTACAATTCTCAGTAGTTATGTCAGTCGCGTTAGGGATCACGGGGGGGGGGGGCTGTAAATAGGATTTGTGTTTCACAGTGTTTTTAGTCTCGCACGGGAGGTGGAGGATTTGAGTTTGTGCGTGTCTGTTTTCATGCATATGAACAGCCGTCATTGCATTTTCCAATCCTGAATTTTTATGTTTTTCAAAATGATTTAAAAGAGAGATTACTGAGAAATGAGTCAGTGTCTTACTTCGAAATCAGATATGTTTCTTTTTTTCAGAGATTCCTGTCTGCACTCTATTTGTCCAAATTTGCAGCCAGCATGAGGACTGAAAAAAGTGATGCCTTCCCCCCATTCATCGTCATCACACACACACACACACACACACACACACACACACACACACACACACACACACACACACACACACACACACACACACGGTCTCTCGCATCTTCTTAACATCTCATCCTCTTTCTAGTGAAGCCAGCTGGCTCAAGTCACAGAGAAAGAGAAAGGTGGATGAGGAGATGATGGCGAGTCAGAGAGTTGGAGGGATGCGCAGAGGGAGAGTGGATGGGAGAACAAGAATTTATGTGGTGAAATTGCCTCTCTTAAAAAAGCAACAAAAAAATAAATAAAAAAATCAGCATCTGTTGCCCACCTGCAGCTGTGCCATGTCTATTTCTCCCTTTTCTCTTCTTACTCGTCTCCCCGGAATACCGTTTGTGCTTCAGTCATTTGGCAGCAGCACGACATGCAGATCACAGGAGGCAGATGGGATGGCAAATTTTAGAGGTCAAATTATACAGTAGGCCCTTCTTAGTCAGGCACTCTCTTTTCATGAATGAGACTTTTACTCCAGGCCTGGTTTGCGGGCTCTGGTTACATGTTGTAACCAAACCTCCTCAATGAAGTCCTTTAAACTCACCACACTTCTGTTGGGCTTGCACTAAACACATCCTGTACATGACAATGTGAGCGCCAGAGCACCAGGCTGCTACTATACATGTAGTTTGCTTTATTCTTTATTTAATCAGCAGTGTTCAGTGTTTGCTAACTTTTGCTTTTTCTTTTTTTTTTAACTGTGCAAATATAGTGACAGTCCAAAAAGAATGCTGCGTTCCCATTGTTTGATTAAAAGATTGTCAAGGTTGTTTCTTTGGCTTATTTCTTTGATTAACTAAAAGAAATAATCAGTTTACGAGTTCAGCAAATTCACACAGTTCATCCGTGTCATCTGCTCTCATCTTTCATGCTGAGCCACACTGTGTGCTTTACATTGATGGCAGCATGTGTCCTTGTTTTTTTTTTTTTCATTGACTAAAACGTGTATTTTTTTTTTAACCGTGCTCCAATATTTAAAGATTTTTTTTTTTTAAAAAGTAAGAATTTATTGACTTCAACACATTTACACAAAAATGTATTTGGAGAACATTTTCACAGCTGAACAATATATGTTTTTATTTTTTTATCATAATAAATAAAAGATTGTAAGTCCACCATCAACTCCAAGGAATATTTTGTTTACCGTTGCTTATCTTAGATGTTTGGCCTTCGGTGTGCGGAATGATGCAAAGTTTGGCATTCGTTTTGGGCAGCTGGAGGCGCTCGGCTATGGAGCCGTAGCAGGTCATCCACCAATCAGAAGGTCATTGTTTTGACCTCCTGGCTTCTCCGGTACAGGATTTGAAATGTTGTACTGCAAGATGCTGAAGCCACCTAAAAAATAAATCTGCCCCGATATATGTGTGTGTCAATTGTGGGCAAGTGTGGGTTGGAATGTAAAACACTTTGAGTGATCGATAAGAAAAGAAAAAGACCAGAATAAATGCTGTAAATTCACAATTTTTCCAACAAGCTAGTTGACAACCTACTTACAAGTTTGAAAGACATCTTGTGTTTCCATCTTGTTGCATATTTAAAGATCATAAATATCCGATCAGCCTGAATCGATATTATTATGTCAGGTCCTGAAACGTGTCTCGGGGGCTTCTTTAAACTTGGATTTAGAAACTTAAAGGTTATATCTACCTTAAAGACAACCCATGAAACAGGGGTGTCAATCTCATTTTACATCATGGGCCACATACGGCCCAATTACGTGTTTAGTGGACTGGATCAGTGAAACTATCTAATAGAAACTGTTCCCCTTTCTTTCAGTGTAAAGAGGTTTAACTGGACATGTAATCTCTGACATGTCTTAAGAAAAAGAAGTGTAATTTCAAAACTAAACCCTGGCTTTTCCATTTTATAGAAATGATGCCGTAGTAAATAAGTGACCCGTCAGTGTGGCGTTTTGGGTTAAACCTCAAGTAATAAATGTGAAAAATGCAGAAATTGAACTCATTAGGAGAACTTTGTCCCATGAGTATAAAACATAGAAGTCTAAGTTTCTGATTGGCTGATACATTTATTTATTTTACTGTAAAAAACACAAAAAAAACCATGAACTTTTTGTAAACAACGAAAAACCATGAAATTCTCTGTTATTTGATGCATTACTAACAATAAAAACACCTCAGTTGCTTTCATTTTATCTGTCACTTACCTTAATGATGTCTTTGTGATTTAGAAGGCTGTAAAACTGACAGTAAAAAGTCAAAATTTATGTCTTTAAAACGTCTTCTTTAAAACCAATAGGCTGAATTAGACCCTTTCTATGTTTGACTGTATGACAGCCCTGCTATAAAACATTTATGCACATCATCCATATCTTTAATTATCTTTACTGTTTTTGAACAATTTAGAAAAGTATCGAACGATGAATGAACTCGCTGCAAATTTTTACATTTGAGAAAGATTTTTGTTGATAAACTACATTAATGCCCAATGAAGTTTGTTTCTGTTACTGAATAAAAGAAAAAATTCCATCTATAAATCAAAATTCTGGGTTATTATCTCAACTTTCTAAGAAAACAACTAGAAAATGAAAAAATTACTTGAAATTAGGTCAAAACTTTAAGATAATAACCTGAAATCTTTGACTCATGTATTGGGGAAAAAACAAATTTCAGTGCTTTTCAGAGCCCAAAACTGGGTTTTGGGCTCTGAAAAGCAGTGTTATGGTACAAATGATGACCCAGAAACTCAGACTTGTTAACCTTTACTATCACTCCTTTTTTAGAAATGGCATCTGGGTGTTTAGCCACCCTCTCAGACTGGTGTCGTAGTAAACATCCTAATCTGTTTCTCTTTTAATCCCGGGATCAGTTAGACTCCAGGAAGGATTACCGTAACTTTTAAACTTTAATTGTAGGGATCTGCTATGCTTGCATCTGGAGGAGCTCTAAAGAGCTCAATAGCAAGTGAGTGTCTGTGCATGTGTGTGTGTGTGTGTGTCTGTGTCTGTGTCTGAGAGTCTGGAAACTTTTAGATTTCTTCCTGTGGGAATTAATTTTGCAAAATGCTGGAATTTTTTATTAAATAAGAAATGTGCGTGTGTATGATAGCACGTCCGTGTGAAGGCTCGCTTAATTTTGTCCTTGTATGTAACCAAAATCTACACCTTACATCTTTGTGCAAGCTTGCAACTGAAAAACATTCTGGTGTTTAAGCCTTGAAATTTAATTCAAGGGGCTGTAAAGTGAAAAACATATCTACTCGTGGCCATTTCAAACAGTGAGAAGAGAGGGTGGCGGAAGAAAAAAAATGCAGTGAGATTGTGAAGATGAGTTTGTGAACAAGGGGGAATGAAACTGAGAAAGGGTTGGGCGGTGGGCTGGTGGTGGTGGTGGGGGGGAGCTGGCACTCTTAAAGGACCATGAAGGCCAGATCACAAATAATAAAACAGAAAGGGAGGGAGGGAGGGAGGGAGGAGGAAAGGCTGAAAGGAGGGAGGGGAGGAAAAAAAGAGCGAAAGGAAAATATGTTGAGCGGAGGGGAAGGTCGGAGAGAATGAAAGAGGGAGTCGTACGTGTGCCAGGAGCGCTGCACCTCTCCCCGTGACTGGTGCTCTTCAAGGATTTTTTTTTCCTCCCCTCTCCTTCGTCTCTTTTATTTCCCCCCTTCTTTCATTTAGCAATTCTTCTGCATAGCCGTGACACCGGATTGTTTTCTCTTTTTTTCTCTCTCTCTTTTTTTCACATTTTTCTCCCCCCACGCCTTCCTCTCTCTCGCTCTCTTACTCTCTCTCTCTGGCTCTCTCTCCGTCTTTCTGTGACTTGCAACAAAAGGCTGACGGAGTGAGCCTGACGTCTGAATGAATAGCCCAAACCCGCTGTGAAGGGAGAGCAGAGGGAGACGGAGCAGGGAAGAGGAGGCTGAGGAGGAAAGATACGACTGATCTGGCTGAAGAGGCGGAAAGAGGAGAGCGCTAGAGAAGTGCTGATTGCTGGCTGAAGACAAATAGAGATCCCGATTTTTTTTTTCCCCTCCTCCTCTCTGGAGATTAAAGGAGTTGAAAGCAGTGCTTTAACTGCACGGGTGGGGGGAGTGACGATCGTAGTTCTTGCTCTCCTGTCCTCCCCCTCACCCGCTGCCCTCCTGTGCCACCATACGTTTTTTTGTTGGGTTTTTTTTTCCTCCCCTTAAGAGTACAAGTCGTCTGAGTCGTTTGAAATGGAACTTCTGGGGGTGAGGTGACGAAGGAGGACAGATTTGGAAACAAGCAGAGGGGAGAGCAAGAGAAGACAGCATAGGAAGACAGAGAGGGAGGAGGGAGGCTGGAGTAGGAGGCAGAGAGGAGAGGAGAGGATAACCCCAGGGCATACTGTGTGAGAATACACCAACGCCCACTTCTTCTTCTTTTTTTTTTCTGCCCCTCATCAGTACGTTTCCTCTGCCATGTGCAGCACCTGATTTGAAGAATGTGGAGACATTTCCCAGGCAAGGAGCATGTTTCACATTGTCTTATGCATACGTGTGCCTGCGTACACTCATCAGGGATAATAATAAAAAGCTGTGGAGTGTGTGTGTGGGTGACTGTGAGGGGTGTGGGGGTGTGGGTTGGGGCGGGGGATTGGCTTTAAGGCTAATGAGCCTCTTATGTTTTTGCAATGAAGTGTGTCATGAAAACAGTGTGTGTGCGTGCACGAGGGCAAGCACCCATGTGAGTGTGTTCGGCACTTCCTTGGTTTGAACCCACAGAGCTCTCTGCACAGAAGCGAGAGGACGGCGAGATTGGATGAGTTGTCATTTCTGGGGTCAAAGGTCACAGGAGAATGAGCGCGTGATTAGCCGCGCGTAAAGGTTAATGGTCTGCTGTGCGATTGTGGCCTGTAACACATTTTTTTGTATTGTAAAGTCTAATTATTTATTTCTACTTGGGAAAATGGGCGCAATCAGCGCTGGCATGGAAATTGCATTTTTTTTAGAATAAAATCAAACTGTAACTGTTTATGATTTTAATAACTGGTTAATTTCATACTTTATTCACTTTTGAGTATTGCATAAAAAGGTTTTATAGTTATATTTGTTTACTGTAAACAAAACCAGAGCTGCATCTTTTCATAGTAGTAATTGAAACCTTATTTACTTATTTACTACCCTGGTTTTCACTGGGATCCTGCAAAGAATAAACAAACAATTTGCATTTGTGATGCTGCGAGGACATAACTGATTGATTTTGTATCTCGGCTTTTTGTGAATGATAGCAAAGCTGAAATGTTATATCCACCGCCCCCCAACCCCCGTGAGTGTGTGTGTGTGTGTGTGCTCCTGACCTGGATGCGCTCTTTTTCTTATGTGTGCATGGGAAATAAAGCGGACAGTGCACTGTCCGCTGTTTATCAGCTCTGACAGCTGCTTTTGTCTCCAAACGCCGCTTGTTTGTAGTCCACGCTAGCGGCGCACAAAGGGCAGCATTTAAAGAGGATGAATGCCCGTCTTCATTCTCACTTTGCATTATGGTCAGTTTTTACCACAGATGCCACCTGTGATATCTTAATGCGTTCATAATCTCTCTCTCTCTCTCTCTCTCTCTCTCTCTCTCTCTCTCTCTCTCTCACACACACACACACACACACACACACACACACACACACACACACACACACACACACACACACTCATTTTGTCCTGCTCTTCTATCCCCGTCACTCCCTCACCCATCTGGCAGAGCATTTTTGGTGGTGATAACTTTGGAGGTGGGGGGTGGGAGTGGGGAGGGGTGCAGGCAGGCAGGCAGAGGGGAGGACAAACAATGTCTTTGTGTGTCCACATAGTGGAACAAGAGACAGGCTAGGGTGGCGGCAGCATAGCTGGTCCGGTGGGGGCCTTGAGAAGGCAAGTCTGCCAAAGAAAAGATTACACACACCCCCTCTTTTTCTACAGATGCCAAGGGATCGTAAACACACTCAAGAAAGCAGACACTCCCAAGAACACAGGCGCCGGGTTCTTGTTAACATGTATGCAGTGTTGCCGACTGTGACATTGCTGGTTTAGATTTTGAGTAGCATGCTAACGGACGCGCACGAAAGCGATGAAAAAGAAGTCGAGTAGACGGGGGCTCTCGCATTCAGAGGTGCAAATGCCCTTCGGTATTTTATTTAACAAGATCTGTGACACCCGCGATAATCGCTGGTCATTAATGGCTATCATCTGTGGGTGTGTGCGAAATTAAGTGCAGCCAAACTCTGTGTAGATGTGTGTGTGTGCACAGGACTGAGCTGTGTTTGTATTCCTGACGTCTCCCTGGAAGAAAAATGCCGCAGAGAAACCTGATTGTGGCACTTCTGCTCTACAGACCTCTTTCTCTGGGTTGCCAGGTATGGGTGGCATGCGAAGAGTTAAGATTTGATATCCCCTAATCAAGCTTTTCCTGTCTACCTGCTGCACTTGCCACAGCTTGCCCCCTCCTCTACCTCCTCCTCCCCTTCCTCTCAGTCTTGGACTATCCCATCACTGAGGCCCCCAGCTTTGGAGTTGCTAGGTAACCAGAACCAGCTGTTGGTCCTAAGCCCATTGAGCCCATTTTGGTCCTGCATCAACTGCAGAATAGTTTTCTCTGAAAGCTCGCTGTGAACTCAGCGACCGCCACTGTGTCCCTGACATCATCGTGCCATGGAAAATCTTCCTCACTTCCTTTTGTTTTTGCAGTTTTATTGTTCCGTTGATACAGGGGCCAGTGTGGGAGCGTCCGTGGCATGTGTCACACCGGCTCGATTGATTTAGCAGAATCTCACCACCTTTCACTTAAGGAAATGAGAAATCGAGGAAGCGAGGGCAAGAGGAAAGTGAAAAGAATGAGCTGCTGGGGTGGCAAGGGTTTAATAAAAGAAGTCACCTGTAATTGAGAGTCAGTTAAAATGACGTCAGGATATAAAAGAGTCTCTAAAGTGTTTCACTCCTGTGTTAGTGAGGATGCTAAGCTGTCTCAGAAAGCCATTATCAGAGATTTGAGATGGCAGACTACACAGTGAAATTATTCAGGAAATCACAACAGTGCAGGTAAGTTAATACGTCTCTGCAGTCCCAGAGTGGACCATTTGCACTTCAAAGTGTGTGACAACCTAAAAAAAACACACACAATAAACAAGCCTCAAGTAAATCTGGAGGGGGGGAGGGAGGGGGTGGATTAACTTCCAGATAAATTGGTCTTTGTAAACCAACCAAGTCATGTTGGAAACCAAAGCTCAAAATCTGTGAGAAAAATAGAGCCAGAGGAGAAAAAGATAACTGATGTAGTGCGATGTTATTAAAAACCAATTTAAAGAACAGTTTCCAAATCCAGGGGGAGAGACACAGGTTTGAGTGAAGGTTTATTTTCTTTCATTGATTGTTTGCGCTCTATTTAGGAAATTATTCTTCTCCCTCTGAAAACTGTGAGTCACAGCGTCTGGCAGTGTCTGAGCTGCTTTTCCAAGATCAGTCGTTCCAAACGAGAGAATTAGACACCAGATCGTATTCACTAAGGAGAGATATTTCTATGAGTCCTGCTTCTTTCTTTTTTCGACTTCTATTTCTGTTGTCACAATCCAAAAAGGCTTTTTACTTTGGAACATCTGTAATCCATTTGTGGTTGAGAGTTCGCGCTTGCCAGCTCTGCCAAAAGTTTTTCATACTTCCTGACAAATCATCCAGTTTGTGATTAGCGTTGGCTTAGGATGATATCAACTTTAGTCCATTCAAGCAATCCCTCGAGGGATGTAGCAACACATGACCTCCACTGGATAAGCCTATCTGCTGTCACACTGAACATGGTTTAGATTTAGTTAGTCAAGCTGTTGGCTTTGTTTCTTTATTACTTGCTGGCTTATACACAATGCTGGCTGTTGTGCTTTGATAAATACTTTGTGCAGAATAACAGGAAATTGGCACAAGCAATTAGCATTTTTATCCCTAAGACTACCAGCCAAAATATCTTGCAGCCTAATGTAAACCGTCTTCATTCGTGTTGTTTCTACTGCTTGCAGAAGTTTATGTAACAGCAAGTAGGACTTGAATAATGGCCGTGGTCCGTACTGAATTTTTGCCCTGCTCAAGAAAGAGTCTGGTATTGGGTGGGACTGTTTGGAGACGGAGAGAGTTCTGGCTTTGCGTTTGTGTTTCCTTGATTCCAGGTTCTGGGTTTGGCTGCTGGGTGGAACAGCTGGCAAGCTGCTGATAAACACCCCAGGCTGACGCTGACCCCACTGGGGAGGTAAAGAGAGGCACAAAAACAGATACTCTAATATATACGGAGAGAAAAGCAACCAGATGCAATCAGGTTTTCTACAAGAGACCAACAAATAGAGATGAATTATTAGGATAAGACTCACTTATGTGCTCTCCTGTGGGCTTTTTGCCATCTGAATAAACAGCGGAGCTTGTCGTGTGTTTGTTTTCCTGTGGAATAATTATTTTATGACCTCCACAAGCCAGCTTTGTTTTCTCATCAGCGCAAAATAACTAATGCATGATCCTAACACAACCCAAAATTGTCATCTTGTAATTATTAGAGGGGGAAAAAAAGTGTGCCTAATTCTCTTAAGCTAATCATCTAAAATCAGCAAACAGAAGGTACTTTTCTACTTGCATTTATAAAGATGACTGTTATTACAGCCGTGTGCAGCTACAAGCTGATTAATTCTCAGTTATATTCCACAAGGACCAATAATGACACTGTGGTAATCAACATGTGGTTTACAGAAGCCCGTAGTAACCAAATGAGACATAAAATAAAGCAACATTGCTTCCAAAACTGATGATGAGCTCACAACACGAAGACCTTAATGGCTTAACATGCAAACGAGGTGTTTTGACCATCTTACTGACTGGTTATCTCAGGTTTTGTGTTGTGGATTTTTAGTGATGGTGTTTGAAATCCAAGACATTTGCAATTCAAAAATTGCCATTCCTGAAGGTTTAGTTTTACACATAACATCACATATTCCAGTATACCCATTACTATTAATATTTTATATTGCAAATCAATCTTCCCCTCCCCTCCACCTCTAGTTTCTAATCCTACAGTCAGACTAGGAAAGACGGTAGTTGGCGACTGCAGCATGAACAATGTTACTGCAACTGCATGCTATGAACTTCCAGTCAAGTTGCCTTTGAAATGGTTGCTTTGAAGACAGGTACAAACAAACAAACAAACAACTGCATTTGTATAGCGCTTTTCATAGTCATTAAGGACCCAAAGCGCTTTACACTACATTCAGTCATTCGCACACACATTCACACACTGGTGTGACAGAGGCGAGGCTGCCGGACACAGGCGCCAAAAAGGTACCCAGTCTGCAGCCCCTCAAAGTCAGTTGCCATCTTTAAAGCAACTTTAGCTTATGATTTAGTGGAGTCAAGTTTACATGTAATCTGTATATAATATGACAATTACGTAATAAATCGTCAAAAATCGCAAATACGTTACAATCTGTTGCAAACCTGTTGCCGTCTACTGTAATTCACATTGACAGAAATTCCCATGAACTGCTTATATTCAAACTCCAGCCATAACGTCATGGATCGGAAACAGAAATTCCACGAATGATGATGTAGTTACTGCACGATGGTGATTTAACTGTTCAAGGCAATCTGCAAAGTCTTAGATAAAATACATTTAAATTAAAAAAAAAAATGATAGTACGTAGACTAAATCTAAAGTTGAATGAGTTGACTAAAATATAAAGCATCAATTTCTTTTGTGTTTTTGCAGTTAGAGTCGCTCCACACTGTTCACACTTGCTCCACTAGTGTTTTATTTTCCTAGACATCACATGCGAAATGTGTCCATATGTCGATTCTTCCCAATTCTTACTGCAGAAAGAGATCACCTCTGGCTGGATCACATACAAACTCATCCCGCCTTTCCACACAACTAAAATAGTTATGATTGGACTTCTCATTTTTACTTGTTGATGATTTGAGGTAGTTGATGAAAAATATGGTGAAAACTATTGGTCACCAATTTTGACACTTGTGCAGACTGAGCCAGCACGTTGGTAATCTTTAATCTGCGATTTGCAGTCTGTCTGACAGTTGTTGCTATGATTTAGAGACAGGTTAGCTCTCAAGCGTCATCTTGTGATCAAAAGTGGTTGCTTAGAGAATCTCTGGGCAAACAGTTGGTCACTGCAAGTAGTTGTAATCAGTCTGCGAAATGGAAAAAATTCACTCCAATCACTTGGCAACCACCAATATTTCCTAGTCCCAAGGAGGTTGTTGTTCTATTTTTATTCTAGTGTGGCTGAGCCATTAAGTGAACTAGTTGTTCTTTGTTAGGAACTGAATGATTGAGAGGAACGATTAAGAGCAATTAGTTATGAACAATGTTTTTCATTTAAATAAAGGAGCACAAACAGTCATGATAAAGAAAAAGTGTATCTTAGCACTACTGCTAGGTGAGCTTTTCCTCCGGATACTGTTATTGCAGTTGTTACAGTTGTTTAATGGGTTGATTCTTTTATACTTTTCCTGATAAGAAGAAAATTTAGTCTAGCCTCACATTTGCAGAATTTTAAAGTTGTAAGAATTATTGATGTTATACATCAATATTTGTCCTGGTTGTTCTTATTCTGTGAACTGTATCTTAATTGTAGTGCATGAGAGGTAGAGTTGCTCATTGACACGCTGTCATTTCTTCTGTAGCTAAGCATCTGAAGGAAGATTCAGTCTTTCTGTTCAGCACCAGTGAGCTCCTTCAAATCACTGGTCAGGGAATCCGAGTCATTAAGACTCACATTAACAGCTTTGTTAAGTGTTAATTATCTGCAGATTCATCATGTGTTAACCGCGGTGCCACGTTCTGCCTTATTAGGCCGGAGAAAGATGATTAACCACCAGGAAATAATTAATCAACAGCTTTTTGACCTACTTCCTGTAAGTGACAGATTTTTCCCGCAGCTGCAACTTGTTTGTCTGTGTACAAAGTATGAGCAACTGATTTTCTCCTTTTATCTCAGTGTGTGTGTTTGCATTTTTGTCGCGTGTGTATATGCACAAGCCGAGTATGTTTTCTTGTGTGTGACTGCTGGATGATAGCAGTATTCTGCAGACGGATAATGAACTCCGCAGGAGTGTGATGAGGAAAGGCGCAGGGAAATCTGTGGAGCCACAGGTGTGTTTGGCGAGCTGGAGTCCTCTCTCTGGACCTAGCTCGCTAACACACATCAAACACACCCACACACACAAAATGAGTCCATCCGGTGAGAATAATACAAGCTTTCATCTTGTACTCTGAAGAAAGACAGTGAAGCCACTTTTTTTTTTTCAGATTGTACCTTCTAAGTACTTTGTATCAAGTACTGTTTTTAGCAGGAATTCTTAATAGGGGTGTAAAACATAAGATATTTTAAATACGTGCAAGACTTTTCAAAGATATATTCAGTTTTTAGTGCACTGAGAATTTTAAGTGAGTGCACACCTCCAGTAGAACCACTCCCAGGGAGGGACCACCATAGTGCTTGACCAATGAGGAGGAAGGGGAAGAGAAGAGCAGAATAGGGAATCAAAGAGAGAGAAAACAGTCTAACACAGCCTTTGCGAACACAATTTCCTCAGACCTCAGTCACAAAAGCCCAGAGACCAGACAGCATCTACTGTATCTGAGAATGTCTGGTCACTAGGGAAGAATATATGTATTCCCTGAACTGTTTGGCAGAGTGGTTGCTGGAGGTTGCTGGTAATCGCTGTGTAAAATCGGTCATGAAGAGGGTGCTGCTCCAAAAATCTCCTTGTGATTGCTTTGTTAGGTGTCTTCTATGCAAAAAACTACTGCAGTCTGCTAGTGACCAAAATGATTGCAAAGAGATTTTCAGCGAAGCACTGTTTACTCCTTTGCAACCAATTTCACCTAGTTGCAGCAAGCAACTATCAGCAAGCAACTGCCAACTAGTTGGTGAATACACATTTTTCACTAGCAAATGGTGCTTACCAGGGGGATGGTTGCTGACTGGTCTCTAGGCATGCTTTCTGTAGGTATGGTAACCAGTTGGGGAATACTCACTTTTCCCTAGCGACCAGTGGTTGCCAGGCAGTCACCAACTGGTCTCTAGCCCTGGGCGACGGGTGCCTGACTTTTTGCTTTTGAAATTTTACTATTTGCTTTCCTAAGCTTGAACCACTACAGCTCAGCGGCGCTATGGTTAAAATCAGTCGATGCTTCCACCACTTTCACAGGCTGTAGAGCTACTGAGATCCACCGTAACGGAAGCAGAATGCAGGTGAAGTAAAATAAAAATCCTGGCTATAGAAAGACGACATAAGTGTCATGCCTTTGCTTGTAACTAATAATCGTCATTTGCTCTTGAAACTAAATATTAGGAGTCTAATTAGTTTTTTGAGTGCATTTACACTTTTCTAAACAGGAAAACATATTATTGGTGATTGCATACATTTGAAGTGACACAGTTTTAATCTGAAGACAGATTGCTTGTATTCACAAATCAGATACAGACATACAGACTGAGATAGTCACGACTGTCCGCACACATTTGCAAATAATAATGCTTCAATAATATCCCCAAAGCGCTGCAGAGTAATAATATTGGTAATGACTGTCATATAATGGAATATAATAAAAACTGTCTCTTTATCTCCAAAGTATTTTATGAAACTGAGTTATAAAGTGGCTCATATATCTGTTGTGAAACTCATAAATTCAGCAAGACATAAAATATAGAAGCAAAGCAATATCATAAAAAAAAAAAGAATCGCCAGCAAAACAATGGCAGTAATAACTAACAGAGTATCACTTCATCTAAACAAGTCTATAAAAGAGAATTTCAAGCAGCTATTAGCAGATTATAATCAATCTGCTAGTTTGAGCTCGCTAACAGAGCCACGGGGGAGGCCTGTGTGCTGTGCTTTCATAGAGTTAGAGCTCACAAGAAACAGATTTTGAAAAGTGTTATTAAAATCAAAGCAACAGAGGCCTCAATGGAGAAAACTTTTCCCATAATGCAACTCTGCAGCCTCTTTCATTAAACCCTGCCACCCTGCGAACTCCGCTTCTTTTATGCCCCGCTACTTGAGTTTGTGACTCATGCCTTCTGTTAATAATGTCACACACTTTCGTTTCCCTCCGGGGTTGCGGAAGATTTCATACAGTTGTGAGGTGAAAGATTGGTGTATTGCTCCTTTAAATGCCCATCCGGAGCTTTAAAAGTAATCAGTCTTGTCTTCAAATCCATCCAACAAACAGACAATCCGCTTGAGCTGTTAAATTTTAAAGATATGATGATACAGACTCTCAAGTTTTTCCTCACTGCAGTTTTACTCCCTGGTCCCTATTTTGACATTTCACTGAGTATAACGTAGAGCGATAGAACCAGAGAAGAGTATTAGATTAAATAACTCCATAAAAATACATGCGCGTGTTTGTATGTCAGTTAATATCACAGCCAGAGCTGGGATGTTGACGACAACCAGCAAAGCTTCTTTTTAAATTAATCCAGTGTTTCCATTTCTCGTTGTTGGATGTAGAACAACAGGCTGCTATTTGTTTTTTTGTGTAGCTTTATGTGTACAAGCAGCGTACACATTTGCTGGGCAAGCAAAAGGTTGCATGTTTCAGCCAGAGACACAAATCCCTTCGGGGTTGCATCTGGAAGGGTATACCGTGTACAACTCATCCAAACCAAACATGTCGAGCTACATGCTATGTTGTTGGGAGCAGCTGAAAGTAGCTCATGTGTGCAGTCATTGAATTCCCCATAAGTTACTTCTCGTGTTGCATTTGCTCATGTGCACTGCATACCTGGACGAGATGTGGTCAGAAAAGTGAAGCCGCTGTAGAAATGTCTAACGGCCAGCTGGGGGCGACTTTATATGAGTGTATAAATGTTTGTGAGCAGCTGATGCTAATGTTCACTTCATTTATCACCTCATTAAACACTTTCCTGGTGAGTTTATGGTCTCAATCTCCAGTTTCACATCTTATTATTCACAATATTTTTTGTAATTATCATCCCAGTTGGAGTCAAATAGATGATTACACAGTGTATGCTTCAAAAATCCAAGATGGCAGCAGCCAAAACGCACAGCTCCATCCATCTGTCCGTCCATTTTCTGCCACTCATCCGGGCCTGGGTCTTGAGGGCAGGACACTAAGCACCAGCCCACCTTCTACCCAGCTGCCTCCTCCAGCTCTTCCCTTGAGATGCTGAGGCCTTCTCAAACTGACTGAGAGACATAATGTCTCCAAAGTGTACCACTTCAGCTCCAGAGTCTCCTTCCAGTGGGAGCTGCCACAAATCTCTCACCTAGGAGTTGTTCAGGAGGCGCCCTATCCAATGCCCTATCTGCAGCCTTATTCTTCTGGTCACCGCTCATAGGTCAAAGTGGGAACACTCAACTTGACAGATTAATATTGGACTCTCTGTTTTTCTTGAAATTCTTGAGATTAAGAATTTCTTTTGTATGAACAAGGGTGGCAATAAACAAGTATGTTTGGTTTTATTTCTGCAAGAGAAACTAGAGCTGCCGGAGAAAAGGACCCTGCCTGCTTTTGAAACTAGGACCCTCTTACTGTGAGCCAACAGTGCTAACCAATGAGCCACGATGCTGCCAAGCTGCCATGTATTCCAAAAAAACAAGAGAAATGTGATATCAT
>VURO01005693.1:5071-15840 GCA_015108175.1 Pelvicachromis taeniatus
TTGACCTACAGTCTGAGGGGACGCCCTTTGTCTCATGACTGTCGGACCTTCAGCTGCTCGGCTCGTCATCATGGCGCTGCAGGTTAATGAGGCCTCATTAGCATTCATGCTAATGAGGCCTCATTAGCATTCATGCTAATTGTTTCTGCTGCGCAGCCGCCAATAAAAACTGAACTGATTGATGGTTTTTGTACTTTCATCTGAAGAAGACAGGAGTGGGCGTGAACACGAGCGGAGGTGAGGTTAGAGAACGATAGCGGGGGAGCGGGAGAATCAGAGGCGGGAAGAGCGTGGCGGCGGCCTCAGCGATGCTCCGACACACCCGCCGGCATTTCCCTCTGACCGTAATGCGCCGCAACGACGGCGGAGGACTTGGAATTACTGACGTTCTACTGACGTGTTAAAGAGAGTTTGTGTGGGAGGATGGCGCCGCTGCGAGCGTGCACGTGAGATCCTTCAGAGGGGTCAGAGGTCAGAGCATCAGCAGGACGACGGCGAGCCCAGACAGAAACGTTCGGAGGTTTCTGTGGATTGGTCTCAGTCACCACTGCTTTCAGTCTTTGTGTCTCACAGGCTCATTATTCTGCACGTATCAGGCGGTGGATTTGATCTTTGCTTCATACAAAAATAAGACGCTTGTGGATGTGAGCGCGCTCCGTCTGCACGCCGTCTGGCCCGTGCACAGTTTCTAATTAAAACCGGGGCAGCGCTGAACATTAATTAGATCCATGACACACTGAGCGTGTAACTGTGGCGGTTACGTCACCATCTCCTCGCTGTCCTCGCGTCGCTGACAGATTTCTTCACCCTCCATTAATTACCCAGCGGGCCGCGTCTGCTGCAGCGGCGGGCTCTCTGAACTGAAGCGGCGCGTTGGACTTCAGTCAGGCGTGCTGGAGTGCAATCTGCAGGTCATCGTACAGAAGCAGAGCGAGGAGCTCGTCCTCATCCTCAGCACATCAAACTGAATCTAAAACTATGTGTTTCATGTCGACGTGTTCAGACTGACGATTTCACACGCCACGGATCTTCATCTCCTCCAAGAGTCCCGCCTCTCTGCTGCGTGGAAGAGTACCCGAACAATGCGGCGGCAGCTCGTCCTCGCGGCGGGCGTCCAGACAGCTGTCAGTGGATCAGTGCGACGCTCAGGGAAGCTCTGCCCTGATGGTGCTGGTCAGGGCTCACCAAACACAAAAAAGCAACACAACAAGAGCCAGCTGACACCAGCGCAGTCGCCCAATCAGCAACCCCGACCCCGACCGCGTGACGTAACGTTTCTCTGACTTCCTGGTTGTTAAAGTTGGTTTTCATGATTTGTGGTGTTTCTGTCAGTTTTTGTGCGTCTTCACTTCTTCTCTGTCCAGTTTTGTCAGTTATGCGAGTGTGATATTTGGTTCAAACACACGGAAAAATGATTTTCCAACTCCTCTGCAGCCTCTCGGCAAACAGCAAGAGGACCTCAAATAAACACACAGGAAGTCAAAGCTCGCGCCGGGCGCACTTTGATGGACTGAGCTGCGTACGACGGTGTTCCCCTGAGCTGCAGCAGGGAGATAACCCTCACTCTCAGGGCTCGACAGGATGTGCTGTGCCTGTGATAGCAGCACATTTACAAAACAGACAATATTCTCCCTGAAAATAAAACAATCTGTCTGAATTGGGCCCAGCGGGCTCCTGTAGCCAGCCGTTTGTGTTTGGAAGACCGTGGCTGAAGGATATGATCTTTACTTAAGGCTCAAAGCGGCGACGCTGGAACCCCCCCTGAGGGGCTCAGAGCTAATTTGATCTGAGGGATAATTTCCACGAATCACTACGAACATCTATCCACTCAAAATCCAGCTGAGGTTCAAAACACCTCTGCTTCCTCCACTACACCATTCCACTTCCTGTTCACAATTCTGTTCAGTTTTACAGCAGCAAATCACAACACCAGTCGCCTCAAGGAGCTTTATAGTGTAAGGTATGACCCTGTATGAGCAAGGACCTGGTGACAGTGGGGAGGAAAAACTCCCTTTTAACAGGAAGAAACCTCCGGCAGAACCAGGCTCAGGGAGGGGCGGGGCCATCTGCTGCCACCGGTTGGGGTGAAAGAAGGAAGACAGGATAGAGACATGCTGTGGAAGAGAGCCAGAGATTAATAACAAGTATGGTTGAATGCAGGGAGATCTATTAACACATGGTGAGGGAAGAAGAAACACCCAGTGCATCATGGGAGTCCCCCAGCAGCATAACTAAGGACTCAGGGTCACATGATCCACTCTAACCATATGCTTTAGCAGAAAGGAAAGTTTGAGCCTGATGGTGGAGAACATGTAAGCAGCCATGTTGGTCTCAGCATCACAGAGCTGCGACTGTGCTGCAGGTGACGTCACACAGTCCTCTGAGGTGTGCCTTTAAATCCCCATCAACAGTTGTTTACAGCACGATGCACCACAGCAACATAGTCCTAAAACACAGCTGCCACGACCTCTGACCTCTGACAGCCAGCCCACTTCCAGGGCTTCGGTTTCTTTATTCGCTCTTAGACCTTTAACACCGACCCGTCCATGTTTGTGCTCATATCTCGATCTGTACACGCCGGGCTGACGGACATGCGATGACACACACACACACACACACACACACACGCAGCACAACAACATCTACAACGTCTTTAAACAGATGCACAAACGCTGCAAAGAGAAACAAAGAGCAGCGCGAGAACAACAAAAAGACCAGGTCACCATAGCGCTGTATACAAAAGGTAGCCCCTCCCCTAATCAGGTGAGGTGAATCTTGAGAGGCTAACTGTAAGAACTGTGGCCAACCAGACCCTATATACTTTGACTTTTCAAAATAAAAGCCCCCCCCCTCTGCTTTCTCGGCACCAACTTGGGTTAGCTACACATCTGCTGCACAGACAGTTATTTCCATGTCGCTTCACATCTCTTATCATCCGTCGTTCTATCAGAGGCGCGTGAGGCCTGTGCACACGTCCGTGCACACGACCGTGCACACGTATCATATGTGGGAGGAGAGGCGGAGCAGTCACCCCTCTGTGAGTGAATCAGAGGTGGAGAAGGAGAAACGCTGCCTCCTAATCACACTTAATTACAATGACCCCGCTCGCCTGAGGTGCAGCAATCACAGACTTCATTACAGCCGCTCATTTTGTGCAATCACGCAACACACACACACACACACACACACACACACACACACACACACACACACACACACACACACACACACACACACACACAGATCAACACACTGTTATTTTCCAGCCTGCTGACGGACAGCTAAATGAAGCAGAAACAACGAGCTGTGTGTGTGTGTGTGTGTATGTGTGTGTGTGTGTGTGTGCATTGTTATCACTTTATTTGTAAACCATCAGCATTTAGCTTGAGTGCGATTCACCTCCAGCAGGCGCCTGACAGACCCGACTGACTCAGCCTCCATCCCTTCATTCTCCTCTTCCTCTCCCTCCTCTAATCTTCCTCGCCCGTCTCCGCCTGCTGGCTGTTTTAAGTCGAGGATCTAATTTGGCGCCATAAAAACGTGGATGAAAGTGGAGCAGCGGGTGAGAGCGCTGACATTTCTCTGATTAAGTAGGCCGGCGAGGTGGAAGCGGGGTACCTGCCACATGGTTTATGAGCCTCGTCCTCCCGGCGAGGGAGTGCGTTTGAAACGCCTCAACACGAGAACACAAAGCTGAGCTAATGTCAGACGGAAACACAAAGACACACGCAGCACTGAGACGAGCGATGAAAACAACCAGCAGCAGGTCCACAACAGACGAATCCGTGTCGCGCATCGTCTGGTGATGTCACTGGTTTCCACACTCTAAGCTAACGTTAGCGAGTGTGGCTCGATGGCGGGAGCAGGAGAGCGGCGCTCGGGCGGGGACGAGTTCTCGGCTCACCAACGTCTTTAATGGTGAAAAACGTTACACAACACTTAAATGTTGTACCGGATGAATTGTTGCAAAGACGCACACTCCTCAGGTGCTTTCACATTAAAAGCCTCGTTCCAGTAAGCCCGGTCAGGACCGGCGCTTACATAATTCATCAGGCGTGCCCCCCCTTTAATCTCATGCTGTTAATTCGTTTGTCCTGCTGCGCCCTCCATCCTCACCCCGCTGTCGCCTACAACCGGAGAGGAGGAGGAGGAGGAGGGGGGCATCAGAAGAAGAATATTGTGGAGGAGGGGGATGAGAGGCGGGCGATCCGCGGCCGCTCGAACGTTTACATAATGGCTGCCAATTAAATTTTCAGTGACCTCATCTAATTGAATTGGCGTGCTTCCACCGGCTGGTGGCGGAGAGGAAGACTCACTTCCCAGGGTCCACGTCACAGCCGGGCGCTGAACATCATCCACTGACAGTCTGACACCAGGACGTCCGCTCACAGGTAAACGGGAACTTTCAGAATAAGGGCGAGGCGATCGTGGATTGTTGAGTTCAACACAGCGTGCACGTGGGAAACGCATGGCGAGCTGCAGCAACATGCTCTTTTAAACAGACGTCACTGAAACGGGGTTGTGTGGGTGCAGTTCTCCTGACCGCCTCGCCATCTGGTCACAGGAGTGCGATCCCGGCTGGCAGAAACCCTCTAAGGTCACTCTGGAGCGTGTCTGATGTGCATGTAGCGGTTCCTGCTGCGTTCATCTGATGATTTCTGCTGCTTTGAGCTTCGGCGGCGTGAGAACAGGTGAGAACAGGTATGACTCGTCATGCCTTATTTAGCCTCGATGCGGCGAAACACGAGCACGCTGATGAATCCCACTCCCTCAGCGTCTCCTCCCGTCTGAACGTCTCCCTCTGCCAAATCCGAGTGCTCGACTCCTCGCCGCCTGCCCAGAACCCATTCATCGACAAACGGCGGCTCGCTCATTCATTTTGTTGTGGGCGCGCCGACAGGCTGCATGCAGCTGTGCTAAAAGCAGCAGTCAGACACTTGAGCGTGAGTGGACGGGCTCCAGGCTCTCAGTATCGCTCTCTCACACACACGCCCCTCGCCGCGGCGTCCAGCTCTCTGCGGCCCTTCCTAAATGTCGCTGGGCTCGGCGCCGGGCGTGTTTCACAGAGATAGCTGCTCCTCGCAGCAATGAATCCGCCCTCGGTGGCTCGCCTCGCTCAACAGGCGAACTCCGAAGCCACATTAAGCTGGTGTCGTGCCCGCCGCTGCTTATTACACCCCCAGAACGCCGCAGGTTCACGACTAATGCACTTTGTGATGTCACTGGTAATAAGGTTCAAGAGGAATCAACGTGGCTCCGACGCCAGGACGGCCAGTTTCTAATACAGAGAGGGTAAATCCCCACGCTCGCCATCCACCCCGAGGACACGTGCAAGCCCGAACTTCCTCCAGTCTGCGTGTTCATTGTGACCTCATCGAGCACACAGCGGTCCAAGTCCTGAAATCAAAGCCTGAGGCGTCCAAACTCTTTTAGCTCCAGGTGAACGGGTAGTGTGCCTGTCGGACACCATAAGGCTAACATTAACATAAAGATGGAGTGTCTCTGATGGGCGGGGACAAACGCCATGACATGGCAGGAAGAAGCTCACAGCTCACAGTGACCCACTCTCGGCTCACAGTGACCCACCCACAGCTGACAGTGACCCACCCACAGCTCACAGTGACCCACCCACGGCTCACAGTGACCCACCCACAGCTCACAGTGACCCACCCACAGCTCACAGTGACCCACCCACGGCTCACAGTGACCCACCCACAGCTCACAGTGACCCACTCTCAGCTCACAGTGACCCACCCACAGCTCACAGTGACCCACCCACGGCTCACAGTGACCCACCCACAGCTCACAGTGACCCACCCACAGCTCACAGTGACCCACCCACAGCTCACAGTGACCCACCCACAGCTCACAGTGATCCACTCTCAGCTCATAGCGATCCACTCTCAGCTCACAGTGACCCACCCACGGCTCACAGTGACCCACCCACGGCTCACAGTGACCCACCCACGGCTCACAGTGACCCACCCACAGCTCGGATCATTGCGGTCCTGAGCCTCAGCGTCACGACCTCGCTGCTCTGAAGCGTTCAGGTAGGCGGGAGTGTCGAAGGGCGAACTGCACACGTGTGGAGCTGGTACAAAGGGGAGGAGGACACGTGGGAGACGCTCGGAGGGGAACGCAGCGTAGCAGGAGGACGCGAGGGCGTGTCGCTCCTTTAAAGGAAGTGTGCCGACATGCTTGGGTAACACAAGGCTGTCACATGTGTTTCTGATGATTATGACATCATTTCCTGATCATTACAGGCCATGCCGCTCACAGTTTGGAGAGACACAGTTGGAACTGCAGCGTTGTGCAGCTCCAAGCTGGTTCAGATCTGCACAAAGGCGCTCGCCGCGCTCGTCCTCCCGGGTCGCACGTGCTCAGTTATTTCCCTCAGTGCAGCGTGACTAAAGCTAAAACATCTACAGCAGATAATGACGCCTCTGCCTTCGCCGTGACGCTTCGGCGCGTTTTCACTGTCAGAGGCCGACCGTCGCTCTCACAGCTTTCCACAGGCTGCAGCTGACGTTCGCAGGAAGCAGCGTGTGTGAGCGGCGAGGCCGCAGCTGCGCCTCTCTCCATGTTCACAAACACAGATTTAATATTAACACCACCCGCCGGGTCCACCTGGTGTGCTGTCAGGAAAGGAAACATTAGCTAACCATTAATTCAACCAACTAATCACCTCATTAGTGGCCCCATTAATACTTTTAATGTACCACGGAGACGATGAGGAGGGCGAGCGACAGGCCAGGATGAAGGTCGAGTTCAGAGGGAATCACTTATTTAAACCTGTGAGAGCGACCGCGATCACACGCGTCACTGATCCTGCAGGCGTTTAAAACACATTCGACGTCTGTCTGTTACATTCACGCACGGTGACCGACACGGCGCCGACGTGATGACCACATGACGGCACATCATCACCTGTTTTTATCCTCCCGTAGGAGAAAATAGATGTTATTTCTAATCTGAATGAGTTTTTATTCTTATTTCATTCTGACGATCGATGTCACAGCTTCCTGCGTCTTCAGTCACATTCAGCCGAAACGTCATCACCTGACCTCGGCTTCTCCATCAGGTGTTGATTTGAAAAGAGAGAACTGCTGAAAGAGGCAGTGACTGAGCTCCATCCAGCGATGGAGGCGGAGTCAGCGCTCCGTGAGGATGTTTTTGTCCGGTCAGAGCAGAAGCCCACAAACGGTCCGCCTTTCAGTCGCCCTCTGAGGCCGCTCTGACGCTCTCGGGCGGAGAGACGAAACACGAATCAGTCGTCCGCCCGCTGAGAGGCTGTGGGGGGGCAGCGCCACGCAGAGGCGGCGAGCGTGGAGACGAGCGCGGCCAACAGGAAGTCTCCCGGCGTCTTGAGAACGAAGACGTTCATAGCAACCTTGGAGCCGACAAGCTCGCTCTGAACGATCCGCGTCCTCTCCCAGCGGGGCGGGAGCAGCTCAGAGTGAAGGCTGGCGGCTCGCCCGCAGCCACTTTCCTCCATCCGAGGGAATTCCAGGCCTTTGTTGTCCCCGCTCATCGGTGCGGCGAGGCGGAGGACGCGGGATGCTAAAAGAGGAGAGCGGTGGGTGGATGTGTGAGCTGGCTGAAGATGGAAGACGTGGCGCTCTCTGATCTCCACCGCTCCCTCCATCTCTTTTGGCCGGCTGCTTTGGCTCGGCTCCTGTGGAAGCAGGACGAGGCTTGGCAGCGCCGCGGCCCGGGATTGGCTCTAAAGTGGCGCTAATATGCTAATTCCTCCCAGTTAAATGAGGAATGTCCCAGTGGAAGCTCGGGAAAGATGCTGAGCTCCAACTGATCTATTTATACCGGCAGAGAGGAGCAGGTGGAGACGAAGACGAACTGCTGCATCCGCTCGTAACAATAGCAGAGGATGAATCTGAGCTACGGATCTGATGGGCTCCCAGAGAGAAGGTCACTGGACCGGTCCTGCTCGCCGCCGTCAGGGTGAGAGGTCGTGAGCCCTCTGCAGGACTCACAGTAACGTCACAGTAATGGTAAAGTGCCGCCATCTCTCTGCACGGCGCTGACGAGAACGTTCACACCACTGCTGATGACAGCAGGTTGTTTCCGCATCCACAGGAAGTTGGTTCAGGTTACCCTGAGGGAACGCCAGCGGACTGAAAACGCTGGTTTGATAATCGTCTGTGCAGCACGACCAGCCCACGAAGCCTCCCGTGCTTTCGTTCGCTTACAGCTTCCTGCTCGCCGCCTGCATGCTGAATGGAACCAGCCGGCTGCAGGAAGGCCGCGTGCACATATGTAATAAGGAATACTTAATGTTAATAAGAAAAACTTCATGTAGTCACAGGTGATCTTTGTTAATATTTTTAAGGTGGATCGAGCACGCAAAGAGGCCACGCCCCCAATAACGTAAACTTTAATCCTTAATACGTTTTAAACAGGCGAGTTATAAAAGCACTGCCCTGCAGGTGTGATGCAGGAGGACACGGCGGTGACCAGACGGCTGTTTGACTCACTGCTGCCTCTGCTGGACGCTGTTAGAACTGCAGGTTTTTGTAGTTTCGTCCTGTTTCAAGTTGCTTTTAATCCACTAAAGGAATTATGTCTCTGCTGACTTTTGTTTTTCCAGGTGTGTAAAATCATCATCCGTCTCCATAGAAACCAAAAGCAAATAAAACAAATGTCCTGCAAACCAACAGACCCCCTGAAAGAGTCCCGTACAGCCTCTTTACGGCCGCAGGTCACATGAATGTGCTTTGGAGTAAAACTAAGCATAAAGGGAATGAGACGCGCTGTCTAATGATTTAAACCTAAACCCACTTACTCAGTGAAACTTGGACCCACCTGTGAGTGGGGTTGTCACACCCGTCTGTTTGACTGGACCCCGACCGGGCGAGGACGCGTTCCTGTCGCTGAGCTTAGTTTCATTAGGAGGATGCGTCGCCACGCTGGCTCTGATAGCACGATACTTCAACGACAGCTCACCTGGACAGAGAGCAGGTGTTTCCCAGGAACGTGCGGCCTCATCATTAATCACTCGCAGGCCGCCGAGGTGGTGCATTAACAAGCAGCTAAATGTATTAGACCGGCTCGCGGGTGGAGGTGGGTTTGTTTGTGAGGCGCCCCGACACGCCGAGGCCACCTTAATGAGCCGAGGGTGAACACATTTCCATAAGACTGCTTATTAATCCGTCTCCTCCACATTTACTCTGCAGCCGGGAGGAACAACCTCCACGCTAAAATGTGCTGCCGTCAACATGCACAGCAATGATTCCACACCAAGAGGAGGGGTCTCACAGGGCGAGTCCTCCGACAGCAGGAAGGCGCCAACATACCAGAAACCCTGTTTCTCCAAAGCGTCATCGACAGCAAACACAAACACATTTCCACGCAGGCGTCTGACTCCAGCGCTCGGATTCCAGCAGACCTTCAGAGGAGTCAGCCTCCAGTGGCCGTCAGAGGAACTGACGCAGACCTGCGTTCTTTAACCTTCGCCGCTCCTGGTACCACGGCGTCCAGCGAGCACAGACTTTGTGTTTACAAAGTGCCGCCTCCACAACAGCACGCCGCCATATAAATTTTATATCGGGCTGGAAATGGAAATCCTGCCGAGCCGCTGAACAGGATACAAAGAGAGTCATTAAGGTGACCTGTCCTTCATTCAGCGAGCCGCCACGCCAACACTCAGCAGCACAGACGGGGGGACCATGATGTCAGCCTTACAGCGGTCTGTTAGCACAGTAACCACCTGTCAGCCAGAGAGGCCACGCCCCTAATAATGCAAGCTTTAGTTGTAGATAAACGCTGCTGTGTTCACGTCTGAGCTAAATCTGTTTCTGGCTGCAGCCTCGAGCTGTGGGGATATTACTCCCACAGTCAAATCCACACATCGTGTGTAGAAAGGTGCCGTGGGTGGAGCCGACTGCAGCTTGATGGCTGAAGGTGAGCGTTTCCCTGCAGAGAGGCTCTCTAAACATGGCTGCTGACCCTCCGGCCCCTCTGCTGACCCTCAGGGGCTCTCCGGCCCCTCTGCTGACCCTCCGGCCCCTCTGCTGACCCTCGGGGGCTCTCCGGCCCCTCTGCTGACCCTCCGGCCCCTCTGCTGACCCTCGGGGGCCTCGCGGACTCTTTGCTTTGCGCCATGGCCGAGGAGAAAGCAGAGCGTGTTAATGTTGAGGGAAGTTCAGATCAGCCCGGAGCAGCGGGGATAACCTGACCGCATGCAGCCTGCAGGAGGCGGGACAAGACGACCCCACGAAAACCACGGTGACTGGAAGACGCGGAGACGCCAGCGAGCCTCCACGCCACATATCATGTTCGTGTTATTGTCTCACTAACGCCTTCGTCTCATTCCTTCTGAAGTGACATCACCCTGAACAGGTCATGTCATTACTTCACCTGAAGGTCAGGACTGGCTGAGCCGTGAGGAAAGCTCCCAGAAATCACAGACAGTCCTGCGCCACTTAAAACCAGGACAGGAAGTGAGCACTGGTTTCCTGCTCTGAGCTCTCAGGCCCTGATGCTGGTGGAAGCGCTCCGGCGGTTGATCGTCCCCGTCTCTGAGACGGAGCAGCTGATCCAGCCTCGGCTCGTAAATATGTAAGCAGTGAGGCGGCGCCCGTCCGTCTGCTCAGATTGAATCTGTAAGGCTCTCACACTCGCAGGTAACTTATGGCGAGCCGTGGCCCCGACGCTCGCCTGTCAGCTCTGAACATGTTTCAACCATTTTCTCTGCTTCAGCCTGAGCTGGAGCCACTCGGGGGGGGGGGGGGGGGGGGGGGGGTGCACGCCAC
>VURO01005695.1:2816-21614 GCA_015108175.1 Pelvicachromis taeniatus
TTTTTTGTTTTATTTAAAAATTTTTTTTTAAATTTTTTTTTTGTTTTTTTTTAATTATTTCTTTTTTTTTTTTTTTTTTTTTCCTGAATCATTTCATGGGTTATTAACATCTCAGATATTGGCTCTCAGTTTCTCGAGACACTGGGTTCCTCTTTCTCCTGTGGGGTTTAATTTACTCCCTTTTCCCCAGAGTGTAACCGTCTAAAAAGCCAAAGTAATTCATAATTTCCACCTATTCATTTTGTCTTCATTTTATTCTGTTTTTGGGCTCACAGTGGAAGCCTTGTTTGAAATTTAATGTATTCGTATTGGGTTTGAACAGGCTTGTCAGACCTTGAGATTTTTCCATTGACAGATGCTCTGTAGGTGCTAGTGTTGCTTTGGCAGATGTATGCAATAAAGAGTGGGCTGCTAAAACGACATCTAGTTTCTCCTTTGTATTCCAGTATTTCCAGCGTAGCCCTAAAGTTGTCTTCAGATTTTTATAGATATCCAACTTTTGATAACAACACGGTTTTGTCACTGTCACACTTTCTGTTTTTGCAAGTTCTTTAAACTGCTTCTTGAAATTGTATTTGATGTTCCTTTCCCCCTCAGCAGCCAGGCAACCAATCAGTGAGCACCTGCTGTCCCTGAATTACATACCGTGTAGAGTCCACTGCCTCTATAACGTCGCTTGAAGTGAATCCGTTTGAACAATTTTGCACCTCTTTCTTTTGTTTATTTCTCATTAGAATCTACACGGTACAGGTCCTGAAACAAGCATTGGAGTAGGAACTATTTCTCCCAGTGAAGTGAGTATGAGTGAAGTGCAGCTTCAACCATCCTGGCGCTTCCCATACAAAGAATAAAAAGACAAACAAACTAAAATGCTGGGTTTGTCCAAGCTGGCATCTGTCAGCTGTCACTGGACTTTCACATCTTTTCTCTCCTCCCCTTTTCTGCCCCATCTTCTTCCTGCATTCAAGATCTTCATTATTAATTCCAGATGGTTGGAGAAATGAGTCAGCTGATGAGACGCTTTTAGAAAGAATTCTCCATTTAGACGGCATGGTGTTTGCTGCCACTGTTTGTTTTTAACTGTTTGACTGAAAATTGCATGCTGTAAGGTAGTTCTCTTTAAAACTGAAAGTGCATGACAAACATCTTTTCCTGAACATTGAAATAAAAAAGGAAAAATATAAAAAGCATTTGCACAGCAGCAACATCCTACCATTTTATATCTCATATCTTTAATATAACATAATTACTCTGATAAGTATGCTCAGAAATGTGTACACAGTTATCTAACAACTGATCACCATCTTTTCTCTGCATTTTTTTAGCCAGGTAACCCCCTGCTCCTCCACTCTTCTCTCTTCACTGTTGCCTGTTTCTCTTGCTGGACTTCTTTGCTTCTACCCAACCTCTTTAAACTAACAGGTTAATGTGATCAGTTCTCTCCTCTCAGCTTCATCCACTCTAATCTCAATTTACATTATTCTGCTTAGGTGTGATGAGCGTTTTTCCTGCTGCTACTCTGTATTGTCCTGTTAGTGGTGTGATCTAGCATGTGTTGATGGACTCGTATGAAAAGACTGCATGTGTGATGCCTCAGGTTTGAAAGGTGACTGTAATGCCAAGTTTGGAGTATATTTTTTTTCATGTGCTGTCCCTGCTCATCAACTTCTTCATGTTTCAGAACTGCACTAAATGCTTTGGACTTTCTAACATTTTGCTTTTGTTCTCCTGGTTTCACAGATAAACCTTTTGTTCACGTTTGAGTAAATGTTTGCCGCTGTCTTTTGCAGAGCTCTCAGTATGTCCAGTGTGTGGCTGGGTGCCTTCAGCTGATGCTGAGGGTCAACGAGTATAGGTTTGCCTGGGTGGAGGCCGATGGAGTTAACTGGTGAGTGACACATGCATTATGGTTGACTTAAACATTGGTTAAGCTGCTAAAATAGCCATTGGAATCAATATGAATACAGTTCTTGATTTATCATGGGTTTGCTTATTCTTAGGATTCTTGTAATATATCTTGTAATATACATTACATTAGTGTATTAAATGTTAATGTAATTAATACATTACATTAACATTTAATACATTAGGTAGATTGAAAAGAATGACTGAAAGGAAGAATAATTACAGTAACAGTCACATCATGTAAAGTAGTATTGTAAAGGGCCTCAGGATGTCATGCTAAAGCATCCTAACTTTGTTTGCTCTTTTAAAATATAGTTGTAATCTCAGCTGTCTAAAAAGTTTTAACTTCATTTATTTTCATTCCTGCTCATTCATACACGTCTGCACTGCTTTTCCTCGAATCACTCGTACTGCTGTACTATGAAACTTAGATATGTTGTAAAGACTTTGAGCTTATGTAAACTATTGTTCTTTAAAGTTGCTAAAAGTATTGAAAAATTGAATAGTTGAGTGATAATGGATAGTTTGCACAGACATGTTTAGATAAAGGCTCTGTACCATGGCAATTGTTTAGCATACTTGTTTGTGAAATTCCCATTTCACTTCAGTTTTCTGTATGCGATAATCAAGGTTTGGTTCCTGATTGAGTTCACAATGCCCATTTTGGCTGACAACAAACCACATCTCTAGGTGAACAAAAGCATTTAAAGGAAAAGCAGAAAATATGAAATATTTTAATTTTACTGTCTTTACAGCTATATTTCTATATCCCCAAAAGTTGATTCTGTTCATCTGGACGTAGCGTCCCGTTTTTAGTGGGAGAAACGTTTTGTCACTCATCCAAATGACTTCTTCAGTCTCAGCTGACTTCAGGTTTGCCCAGTCTTATAAACAGTACATTTACTTAATGACTGAAACTAGCACCACTCACCACCAGCAGTCAGCTGAGACTGAAGAAGTCACTTGGTTTCTCCCACTGAAAAAGCTACGTCCAGATGAACAGAATCAGATTTTGGGGTTTTACTTACCTGGATGATTGAGCATGCATCGAGATATTTCTCTTGGTTGGACTCTTTGCCTGTCTGATGGTTGGATGAGCTAATAACCTAACAGCCAGTCACAGTAGTACATCCCTCTGACTTAGTAAGGCTGTAGTATATAGTCTGGCTGTTTGTAATCATTTGCATTTGGCATAATTACTGTTCAATTGCCATTCAAACAATCGAGAACTCTGCAGTTTCATGCTCACTAAAACTGAGTGAGACAAAACACAAAAGAAAGACTGAAAATTTAAGGTGCATATTATGTATGATTTCCCTTCATCTTTCACTAATGCCTCACTGCTTAATGTGTATCAGATAATTATTGCACATCTGTGAACTCCACATCTCCGCATTTTATAGCTATTTCTGCAAATGTATGACACTCTGTCTACTTGTAATCATTAGTACCATACTCTCCATTTAAACAACTCTTCTGTTATTTAAAGACCGAACATCTCATTCTCAGCCATCATCACAGATAATGGAAGAGCAGCGTGTAGGGACACAGCTGTGAAAGCTCTCCTATTAGTAAACAGCTAGCGGTGATAAATGTTGGTCTTTTTCCCAGCACTTTTTCGGTCCATTTTACTTTTTATTTATTTATATTATTTTTCTACTTAAGCATCACAGCAGTGCTGAGCAACAAGTGTGGCTTCCAGCTCCAGTACCAGATGATCTTCTGTGTTTGGCTCCTGGCCTTCAGTCCTCAGCTCTGTGAACAGTTGAGACGTTACAACGTAGTGCCTGCCCTGTCCGACATCCTCCAGGAGTCTGTCAAGGAGAAGGTCACCCGAATCATTCTGGCTGCCTTCAGGGTTGGTGGAGAATTTTTCACTCATTGTGTGTTTCCCACTGATACAACTGCATCTGCATTTTCTCTGTGCTTTGTTTTTGTCCTTTGTCCTCTGTTTTGGGGAAAACCTAGAGCTATCAAGTATGTGAAGTGGCTACAATTAGTTAGAATATATTAAATGACAATGCAAAACCGTGAACGGGTTCACTTGTGGTGATCACAAACCCAAACAGAAATATAAATCTACAGCTTTTCCCAGTTTTATTGTTTGGTCGATTCTCACCAGTCTCTCTGTGTCACCCTGTTACAGCTGACTGCTGTTTGTCAGGAAACAAAACAAAAGCACGTTAACCTATATGTTAAACACCAAACAGCAACTAGCAGCTAAAGACAGATACTTTCCTCAAGTTCGTGGAGACCTAAAAACAGCTAAAAGACTCGAGTCAAGTTCATCGGGTGGCCTGAAACATGACTGTGTAACTTTTGGATGAGTAAATGGAAGAGTGTTTGTTAACACGTCACTCATAGTTTCTTACCAGCACTTTAATGCTGATATGGGGCATGCATTTTTCAGACTATGGCACAGCATATTTGCATCTAATTGGATTCTGCTCTTATCGCAACAAGAGGAAACGAAAATGGCAACTCTAAATCAGCAGATGGGGCTGCCTATAAAAAAGCGGGGCCATAAATGATACATAAATGCAATTTATGACTATGCTCCCCTTTCAGCTCCCTGCTGTGATTGTTCAAAACATCTATTGAATATTTAATGTAGTCCTAAGAGCTGTGTTCTGGACTTTGTTGTTTTGTGTTTATGCCAGGTAATGAAATCCCTATAGTGTGTTACTGACAAAACTGAATTAATGGCATAGGCCTCATTTCTCAGCTAATGTTAATGTAACTTTTAACTGCACAGAGTTAATACGTCTGACGGGGTACCAGTGCAAGTCTGGAACATATAGGAAATGCACTCTGAATCAATGGAGTAACTGTCAGGTCTTCATCAAGCTCGCTACTGTGCTTGGGGAAAAGTATAGAAATAATTATGTTGTCCTGAATAATTATACATATTATGCAGATGATTTGTTTTTTCTGTAAAAGACAGACAGCATACTAATGACACAGACTGTAAGGATCCTCTGCTTAAAGCAATGCATTAGTATAACTGACAGCCTGCAGTAGCTGACCACCCTCAGCACACATCATCTTGAATACTAAACAAAAATTCCTTTCTACCCTGTGAAATGTCTAAAGGGACACATGGATCTTTAAATAAAACTTTTCAGTGATAGTCTTGCTTTCATTTTTTTCAACCCAGACAGCTTCAGTGACCTTGCTCAGAGCACAATGGTGTTATAAATGGCATTGATTACATGATTGAAACATGAGCTCAGAGCTGATTTTAAAACCTAAAGTTGAGGAAGTTATTCACCGCTGTCATTGTAATCTGAGTCAGTATTACAATGTTGTTTTTTTTCTCATTTTGACTCCAAATTTATGTCCTCTTTTACGCGTGTTGTCAATTGCTGCATCTGTTTCTGGTTTTAATTTCAGCCGACAGCTTTTTTTTTATCACACTCCTGGTAGTAGAGATGTCACATCAAGTTTTTGGTAAATGCACCCATGAAAGAAAGGGGCTTTGTTTTCTTCGCTGGGAACTTCACTACATTACAGTTAATTAAAAGCAATGGTGCATGGAGTATTAAACATCTTTATGTTAAGTGGGTTTTCTCATGAGTGTGTCAACTTGCTGTATTTTGTGTGTGTGTCTGTGTGTGTGTTTGAGAGCTACAAGACATTGTTTTTCACCAACAAATGGGGTATTGCTTTGGACTCTCCAATCTTTAGGAGGCTGAGATTATTTTACAAAAATATTCAGCTCTTTTCTGCATGTTGCTATTTGTCCCAAATGTCCTAATTATGCAAATGATTCTGCTCACCACATGGGATGAGGAAAGTGACTTATTATCCAGACCATCTGGAAGTCCTTGAACACATCCTCAAAGGCAGTACTGCTGCGTTTGTGATGTGTTAGCATTAGTTTAACTGTGACTCTAAAACTTTTGTTTTGAATACTCAGCTAAGGCCTAAAAAATTTGATCCTTCTTGTAGCCACAAGCCTTTAGGTGGCAACTAGGCTCTAAATATTCGGAGTGACTTGCCCTGTTTGATCTTTGTGAAGACATTGCAGGTTACTCTTAGAAAACATTTGTGAAATATTAGTCATATATATCTCTGGCGCCAGGAAAGATGGCGAGGCGTCTGCCAGTTTTTGTCTTGGTTGATGTTCTTCCTTTCTATAATATCTCTAAATGTCCTAGTACTCTGAGTCTGTGATCGCCAGTTGCCTTTAGAAATCAAAGCATCGTATGATCTAGGTCTGAAATAAACTGCGAGGGGACGAACTTTACCACCACTTTACTTATGTCACCTCCCTCATGCCACACCCTGGAAGAAGTTCCCAAGGAAACAGGGAAAGCGGGCTGGTACAGCTTAGACTAAGCGCTCTAAGCCATTGTCAGAGCCATGGTTGAATGAACATACACACACCCTTAGACGCGAATGCAGACGTGCTGAGAGGAGATGGGAAAACGACAGGTCGTGTGTTTCTTTACAGATATTTAAGGACTGTATCTCTGTTTACCAAGGGGCTGTAAAGACTGCAACGACTCAGTTTATAGTTTTAGCATCCACAAACAGCCACAATAGGTACTTTTTAACGTTCTCAATCATATTATTAGTCCATGTGATAATTCGGTGCTGTACCTTCACCAAGTACGTTTGATGATTTTTAGGCATTTTTTTTAGTGACACAGTTTCAGCTATTAGGTCCCACCGCCTCAGACCTCTGTGTGCTCAGCTTTATCCAGAGCTTAATTAGCACTTCTTTTGTTACAGGCTGTAACAAAGGCATCATGTTTTAAGCAGGCTATAGTTTTGCCTCTGTCTGGACCCAACTGTTCAGGCTAATTACAGGTCCATTTCAAAGACCCCCTTTCTTCCAATAATTTAAGAGAAAGTGGTTTACTCATAGTCTCTGAAAAGTTTCAGTCTGGTTTTAAATCACTACACAGCACTGAGACAGCACTTTTAAGGGCATTTAATGAAATTCTTTTAACTTTGGATTCTGGCAGCCCTGCTGCCCTCTTGTTGTTGGCCCATACAGCAGCCTTTGCTGTGGTTGACCATGATATCCTCTATCATGACTGAAATCACATGGTGACCTGAAAGGATCTGTTCTTCAGTGGTTTTGATCCCACTTATATGGAAAGACATTTTATGTAATATGGGCCCCTACAGCTTGAACAATTATGATGTACCTCTAGGCTCAATTTTGGGTCCAGCCTTGTTTGAACTGTATGTGTCGCCACTGAGGTCTATTTTTTTCACAGTATAATCTTTCATTTCAGTGTTTTGCAGATGACTTGCAGATCTGTTGCCTTTAAAAGCAGGGATAGACTCATTTCAGCTGTTAATGTGTTGCCTTGAAGATGTTAAACAGTGGATGTCCTTAAATGTATTATAACTAAATGAAAATGAAATTTTTGGCAACTCTGTTAGTAAATATATTCACAGTACTCTGGGCCCTTTATCTACTCATTGTAAGACAAATGTTAAAACCACACTGTGTACCTTGATGGTTCGTTTAAATTGTGTAGGCAGGTGAGTGCACCAATATAGCTTCTTCTATCTGAGACAGGTAGTCAAGGTAAAGCCATACCTTCCAGCTAATGCCTTTGAAAATGTTATTCATCTGTTCATTATTTGCAGATTGGACTTCTGCAACTTTCTGTATTTTGGTTTGGACATGTTGTCTATTTATCATCTCCAGTTGGTCCAAAATGCAGCTGATCATTTGTTACGAAACAGAAAGAGCATATATCCCAAGTTTTGGCCTCTTTACACTGGCTTCCTGTTACTTATAGGATCCAATTTAAAATTGGACTTTTTGTTAATAAATAACTAAACGGGCGAGCCCATTCTTACCTTTCTTAGCTCTTATTTATTCATGCTCCAGAAAGAACCATGAGGTCTAGTTCAAAACTAATGTTATCCATTCCAAGGCTTAAACTTAAATCTCGTGGCGACAGTGCCTTCTCTGTGGCAGGTCCCAGAATCTGGAATAGTCTGCTGCTATATATTAAAGCTGCACAAACACTAAAACATTTTAAATAGTGAAGACACCAGACACTCGTTTTAACAGCCTCAGTCATTGTTGTTCTAGGTGTATTATTCTTATTCTTATCGTATTATTCTTTCCCCTTCGTATTTTTATTGCATCATTGTTGTGCAATAAACAATGATGCAATAAAAAAGCAACTAAACAAGGAAAATGCGTGCATTTTCCTTGTTTAGTTGCTTTTTAGTTTGTAAAGCACTTTGGAAACTGTTTGAAATATTCTATATAAATACATTGACCTTGACCTAGTCGTAACTTTGCCCAAGTGTTGGCAGTAGGGGCCAATCAAGGTATGGAGTGATTTCTTCTATCTCAGTCCCAGTGCAGAAGCCACTTCTCTTTTGAGTCACTCCAAGTGTTGCCACCACAATTTTCTCTCCATTAAAGCCTGAGACCGGGCTCCGAGAACTTTGTCTGCAGATTTTACGTCAGAAATAGCTTTTATTATACTTGAACATTGTGTTCTTGTTGCTGGGCAACTCTACTTTTCTTTCCCTTCACACTCACTCACAACACCTGAATTTGAATCCTGGTTAAGGATGTGTATCCTGAAAAGCATTACCTCCAACGGACAAAATTTATACCTTTCAGTAAAGTTGTTTAACATCAGGAGTGGACAATGCTACGATGCTACAATGAGATGGAACACCTGAAAATATAAACAACAAATCAACTGCAAAATGGTCCTGAATAAAATGCACAAACACGCACAACCGATATCTCAATCAAATATGAGTCCAATCATCACAGTGATTCAGTCATAAAATCATGATGAACACATAAATAAATATGTAATGATGCTGCAGAGGTGTTTTGATTTCTGTGTTGCCTGTATTGATTTAAAACAAAGGGATATTACAGCAACACAGTACAGATCACGTAGCAACATTTCTGACAGTAACAGTGTTAATTTCATTGGCCAGTAGTTTTTGTTGTGGTTTTTGTTAACATTTTTTTCACACAAAAACAAAGATGATAGCTAATATAGTCTGGAGAGACGTGGTCCAGTCACAAATAATCTCTTTGTGCAGTAAGGTTAAAGGTGCACATATAATATCAACTCTTGGGAGAAGAATTATATATTTATAAATAAATTCTCATCTTTCTTAAGGTGTAACAGGCTTAGACAATCTCAATAAATTACTTAAACAGGTCATCATAAATGTTGAGTGATGTTTTTTCATTGACTACTAGTTAAGAATGATTTGTTAGCCTGTTCATTCATTGATTCATTTCTTCTTTCTGATCCAGACCTCAGCTAAATGTTTCATGTATTAGCGAATTAATAATGATCTTTTCTTTGACAGAATCTTCTGGAGAAGTCAGCGGAGAGAGAGACCCGTCAGGAGTACGCGTTGGCTATGATTCAGTGCAAGGTGCTGAAGCAGCTCGAGAACCTTGAGCAGCAGAAATATGATGATGAGGACATCACTGAGGACATTAAGTTCCTGCTTGAAAGGCTCGGAGAGAGTGTGCAGGATCTCAGGTACCTTATTAAGGTTATAAATGAATAACATGCATTCATAGTTAGTTTACTAAACCATTATTTTATAAAAAAAAAATAAATAAATTAGAGCTTAAATAAAAATGCAAGTGTCTATGTGTTATCCTTTTCATAAAAAAAAGAAAGATGTGTACACAGCTACCATTAACATATCCATATGATGTTTCTGTACTTTAACTGTGTTGCATTACACCACTCAAATCATTCTTCTTCACAACATAAGTGAAAGTAGCTTTTGTTTTTCGCTGAGGTATTATTGTTTACATTTGGTCAACAGCTCATTTGATGAGTACAGCTCTGAACTCAAGTCTGGCCGCTTGGAGTGGAGTCCCGTCCACAAGTCGGAGAAGTTCTGGCGTGAGAACGCTGTCCGCCTGAATGAGAAGAACTACGAGCTCCTCAAGTAAGATGACGCATCTGCTGTCATGAGATTACTCATTTTCTCTCGCCTTTGAAAACTTGATTTAATGTTACCTTGACACTTCAGTAAGTGCAAAAGGACAAAGCTTCTCAAAGTGCACCTTGTTCCGCACAAAGACTATGATTTTTCACTTTTTATCTACTTTCTCCACAAGAGGAGATGAAACAAAATGTCTTAAAAGGTTCTTTTTTCCCATCTAATCTGTCTATATAAAATGAGATAATGGCAAAAACATTTACAAAGGTATACATGCTCAAACACTTTCTCTGGTGGCTGTCACAGCTGGTTGGAGTGAGCATTTTTTCTAGAATGAAATGTCTCAGCAACAGTGTAGATTTTTAACACTTTGCTGAGGTCAAAAGTTTTGTTTTTAGCAGATCTAAACCACATCAAACTTGTGACAGTCTGTTCCCCTTGCCTGTGTCCTCAGCAGTTGAAATGTATTTATTCTACTGTGTTTTATGTCATTATGACATGTTGTTCTTCTATTTCTGGTGCTTTATTGCACTTTGTGGTTTTGGTCACTGAAAAGTGATATATAGACACATTTTCCTTACTTATTTAATCTTTACTGTGTTTTGTATGTGCTTGAGAGTACGGTATGTTTCTCCTCCAAGTACATTTGTAGCTGTGGTTTTGAGTTTCTTTTACTGTTTACCGATCACGTTACGCCGTATCAATGTGAAACTGAACCTTTCACGATGTTTCTACTTAACAGTAAAAGCTTTCCACTTGCAGGCAGTGGCATGCTTTTATTCAGTCTCATAGCAAATGCAGTGTTTTGTCAACACCGTAGTGGAGCTTAATTAGAGATCCTATGCTGTAACTAAAAACAGGTGTATTCAGACTTCAGATTTCTTTGACAGATTATTTTAAAACATTGCAGGGTTTAATGCTACAGACAGAAAACATGAAATAAAAAGAGCTGAACCCATCAGGATTACAAAGGGTTATTGGTTTGGTTTGTCATTAAGGTAAATAACTTTACCTTGCCGTGTGCCGGTTCAGTGGAAAAACACTTGGACAGCATGCAGCCTTTCATGGCGTGACTAGATGCAGCTGTGGAAAAACCCAGTTTTATACTTGACTCACAATCAATTCTCTCAAGATACGTTTATCAGCTATGAGTTACTCTCACAGCATCACGTGTCTGTTTCTAATCTAAGGACTTAGATCGCTAGAGATAAAACATCCGTTCGTGTGTGTGTTCTTCATTTTTCGGGTCACACACTTCTGTGCCTATTGGCATTCTGTAAAAATCCTCATTGTCTCATTGCTGACCCCTCTCTGTAATCAGCTCAGCCATCACCTCGGCTTAAATTAGCCTTCTTTTTTTTATTATTTACCCCTAAAACTCACCGAGGCTTTATTTCACATTGAAGGAGCCACTTTTTCACTGCACGCCTTATGTCTAATATCCTTGGCTTCAGAGTTTAGTGTTTGGGATTTCCAGTTTTAAAGTAACACTTGCCTTGGCTTAGTGAGAATAAGTGCATTTCTACTTAGAAAACTGCTTTAAAGAAAGTAATCTCAGCTATTACATTTTTTTAGTCTTTGCCTAGATGTGTCTTTAAAGATATGTGATTCAGATCAGTAAGAATTAAGTGATTGAATCTTTTCATGCAGATAGAAAAGCATTTTAATGTTTTATTTTCACTGTTTCTTTAAAAGGATTTTGACAAGGCTGTTGGAAGTGTCTGATGATCCTCAGGTTATAGCAGTGGCAGCTCATGACATTGGAGAGTATGTGCGGCATTATCCACGTGGTAAAAGGTGAGATGTTTTTCTTTAGTAATAAAAGAGTGACATTTTAAGCATAAATACTATTAGATATTCACTAAAATCTATTACATTCTTTGAAGATGACCTCCCACACACCCTGCCTCAAATGACTGCCCATAGTTCCCACAGAGTTGTTTTATGCTGGCCTTACCTATCACAGTTTCCCCTTGACACCAGATTTTTGGCCACTGGCAAACCTCTCATTACTGCCGTCTCACCTGCCAGTAATATTATTTAACATACTTCAGCGATACTTACATAGTCATTTTTTAAAATAAATCAAATCTACTGAAACTCAAAGCTACTCAAAATGTGGCAATTGTGTGAGGCGTGATTTGTGACGAAAGAGTCAAAGGGAAGGTTTACAACATGGTATTGCGTCCTGCTATGAAGTATGGATTGGAGACTATGGCACTGACAAAAAGACTGAAGGCTGAGCTAGAAGCAGAGCGCAAGATGTTTGGATTTTCATTGGGAATGAGCAGAATGTCCGGATCAGATGCGAGTACATCAGAGCTCAGGTTGGGGAGTTTGGGGATCCCAAACAGACCTCAGATGGTTGCTTTAATTTGGAGCAGCAGAAGCTCTACTTGACTAGAACTCCTCACCCTGCATTTAATCACAAACTAGCACAAGCCTCGACAACCAAGATAGTTTATTTACCCAATTTGTGTGCCTTGTTGAATTTAAGTGAGCATGATTCAGTGGCGAAATTTGATCCAGGGCCTTCAGTGTGAACCCAGTGACCCTCTAACACAGTAAACTTCAAGGGACATGCTGTGAAGACAAATTGACAGATCAGTAATGTATGTCTAGTGTCTCTTGTTAGTCTTACACTACACTTCATTCAGAATATCATGCACCTCGATGGAATAAGTTTACCCAATGGAGACGCGTAGTAGTATCAGTGCCAGCACCTACTTTTTCTTTTCTTTGATCGGACCCTTTGCTTTAATATAACAAGCGTTACATCTGGTTTCCTTTTCACTGTGTTTTATCCTTTCACAAAGGCCAGTGACCCTGTATTAGATACACAGAAAATTTCACCATGGCTGGATTCGATTACATGATGGCTCACTGGATGACCTAAAATACGAAAATAGTACCTGTTTACTGTGTATAAAACCTCTGTCCCATTATTCCCTACAACACTCCCATTTCAGGGTAATTGAGCAGCTCGGTGGAAAACAGCTTGTGATGAATCATATGCACCATGAGGACCAGCTAGTCCGGTACAACGCCCTGTTGGCTGTGCAGAAGCTGATGGTCCACAACTGGTATGAGTACTTTTTATAGCTTCTGTTGTCTGTTTAATGTAAACCGCTCACATGAACTTAACCATAAAGCATTAGCTGAACTTTTCTGACATGAAAAAAAAAAAAAAGCCAATCAGCTACAGATACACGCTACTGATTTAAGACCCTGCGCACCCTTGTACATATTATGATTTACTCTGACTGATTAGACATCCATTGAGGTTAACGTGAGCAGAGATTGGTTGGAAATGACACAAGGTCCGTGAACAGCCATACTAATGAGAATGCTGAAGGTGCAAGAAAGACCAGAAAGAGGGAAATTAGTCCTTGACCCAAAATGATCTAAAAAAAAAAAAATATGTAGTAATTTAAGACTCTGTTGGATGGTCAATGAAAATTTCATTTTTGAGCATTTAGCTATCATAGCTAGGGAGTTTGATATATTTTGCTTATTTAAACTTTATTTAAACCCATAATAAAAATAATGTAGTTGTAAAGCCAATAATGGATAATGTGAGTTGGCACAAGTGTGATGTGTACACCTGAAGCCTTCAGCACTGAAAATCACATTTTTACACATTGTATCTGTGTCCTGCTTGTCATTTTCACTTAAGGTGAAGATCAGGCAATCTCTCAAATTTGCCCCAGACATATAAGAGAAAAAGAGCACTTTTATGTCCTAAAACGTGATTGGAGAGGCGTTTTTAGGATTCTGCCTTCGTGCGTTGGATGTGCTGTTGGCTAATCAGGCTAATGCAGGGTGAGAGCCGGTTGTCTGAATTTTTGTTTACATTTACTTGAATTATGGTCGGAACGTGTCCTCACGGCCCTGAAAGCAAGTGTAATGAGGCAAAATAACTGTGCGGACAGCAGGGCTGCGCTAGGGTCAGATCAAGATGTGCATGACTTAAGTTCAAAATATTGACAGACTAGGATGTTCCACAAAATGTCAAATGTGCTGGGCTGTATGTTTCTCATTTCACAAATTTGCCCAGAGTCTAGTTTACATGGATAGTTGCTTTCCGCTGCTTCTCAGTCTCACAGAAAAGAACTCAAAGAATGATCTTATTTGCAGAAAGTAGATGATTTAGATGACTGTTCACATTATGTGGCATCTTGTGGCTTTCACAGCTTGTGGCTGGCATGAATGCGTTCGAGTAAATTTCAGCTGGTAATTATAGGATCAAAAAAGGTCAGTTAAAAAATGCTACGGTGTTGCTATGGCACCTTAATTTAGTGTATTATGTACAAATCTTAACCTACAGACTGAGGCTGCAACAATCTTTTAGGTTGATCACAACCTCACTTATGCAACTTGTGTGTGATACAGGCTGTAAGATGATAACACCCACTGAATTGTTGGCTACAGCATATGGCTGCATTTCCTCTGCTGTTTTCTTCCATGTCTCATTATCAGTTGTACAGTTATAATAACCGCTAACAGCTGGATTAAAATATTATGTAAACAAGCTTCGGCTGCTTCTCTGTTGAAATTCCAAATATTTCGTTTGACACTTCCATCCTCCAGCCATGGTTAGGGTTCATGCCCACCTTTGCAGTGAGCATATTTATCTTCATAGCCAAAATTTGCAAAGTGTAGGGCTTTTTGTAGTGATATTGCCAGCACCATTATAAACTCTTCATGCTTGATTTTACTTAGGTTATGTCACCACTAGCAATATGTTCCAAACATTCACTTCACTCCCCGTCTTTGCGTGTGTCTTCTGTGTACTGGATTTCTTGGAAACAATAAAAATGAAAGCCAACTAGCATTAAGTGGGAATATGTTTGTTTTTGCTGCCGCTATCTAAAACACACACTTTCAGTTTCCTGAGCAACTGAGGATGGAGGTATTATGATTAATATTACAGTAATGTTCCAAGTGGGCTGTGTGAGCAGCCATGTGTGGACAGAAGTTTATTTGTTTGAAATACCACACAAGGTTTTTCAATGTTGTTTTTGGCAACAGAGAAGAAGGAAAAGGAGATTATTATTTTTTTTAGGATCAAACATTTTATAGAAGAAAGCAAGGTGTGTTTTTCAGCTGCTCGCTACTGTGTTTTGGGGTTTTTTTGGTCCCGAATAACAACATCTTACAGATTAATCAAATTAGGTAAGACTTACAGAATGGGAGGAAGAACATGACTTCACTGACTTGAAATTTCTAGGAAAATCAAAGATGATTTACAGTACTGTGGAAACGTGTTAAAACACTCCTTATTTCTTTATATTTTGGTAGGAAAATACAAAACAGGTGCAGCAATTTAACACCATGCATAGAAATTCAAAATATATGGCAGAAATAGAGTTTGTACAATTCTAATGAGCTTGAAAGTCAATATTTGGTGCGACCGTGTTTTTCTTTAACAAAGCCTGAACTTCTTCAGGAATAATTCTCTTGGCTCCTTGAAGGACATTCAAATCAGTTTTTTCAGATTTTAACTGCCTTTTGTTCAGTTCTCTCTTACGATTATCCCACACAGCTTTAGTAATATCGATGTCTGGGCTCTAGGGAGGCCAATACGTTGCTGGTGGTATGCACTTATCTATCCAGGAGTTCTTTCACTGCCTCGGCAGTGTGGTTAGGATCACTGTCAGGCTGAAAAATGAAGGTGTTGCCAGTCAGAAGCTTTTCTGATGGTATTGCATGGTGGATCAAAATCTGAAGTTTCCACTTTGTGTTCATAATTCCATCAATTTTGACAAGTTCACCAACAAAACTTACTGACATGTAGCCCCAAGCACTTACAGAGCGTTCACTGTTACAGATGGCTTTATACACTCACTGTTGTAACTCTCTCCTGACATCCTCTGTAATTATCTGTACTGATGAAAATTTGAACCAATAATGTCAAATCTGGCATCATCACTCTATAAGACCTGTTGCTGGTGATTATCACTACAATTTTTGTATAATTTGGCATACCTCGGCCTTTTCTCCCTGTTTCCCTTCCTTAAAAATGGTTTGTTAACAGACACACTTTCACTGAGACCATTTCTGATGAGACTTGTGCAAACAGTACATGATTCAGCTGAAGGGTCAAATGCATCTCTCGGGTCTTGTCTCAGGTCTTTGATGGATTTTTCAAAAATGTTTAAGGGCAGGACTTTCAGATACTGTTTATATCCTGCAGATAGTTTTTTTTTAAAGGCCTGCTACTTCTTCTTTTCTCCTCTACTTTCAAGTTTGTTTGTTTTTTGGTTTGTTTCTTTTTGAGGACACACTGAACACCATGCTAAGATGTGCCATGCTTTCAGTAACTCTTTGAAAACCAATTTGTTTGTACAAAAATACTTTTTTTTTTTTATGCCTGTCAAATTGTTGTATCTGTGGCATTTTCATTCACCTCAAGAAAACTATCTTATGCCTTAATTATTCATAAGTCAGTGCTAAGTTGTTCACCAAGCAAGAAACAAATGAGACAAACTGAAATCAACAAAAAATATTTTTTTCTGAATATGATCAAGTACAAGGATTAGGCTGAAAATGCATGAAAAATGCATGAATGTGTTGCTACTTAGAAGCAAAATATAAAGAAATGAAGGGTTGCGCAGAACTGTGTATATGCAGCACCTCTGCATTTACGGCACCCCAGAAATTGGCTTCCATATCTTGTTTGAGATCAAATTCTCCCGTTTTTACGTGGGGAATAAAAATGAAAGAATCAGAGTGAAGTTAAAGAAAGAGGATGTTAAGTTCAAACGAAGGTAGAAGGAAGAAGAATTGTGTATTAAAACAGGAGGAGAATAAACCCGATGGCTGCATACGAATGTTTTACTTAGAAGAATGAAATGCAGGGATTAAAACTGCGTGTAGCTTAAAACGGATGCAAAATTTCTGCCCACGCCCAAATACAAGACTAAGTCAATTAGATTTAATATGGAAATGGACATTTCATTTTCACAGCTTTTCTTCTTCCCTTGTAGCTTTTGAAAGCAGCAGCCCATAATTTTAATGCCCAGCACATAAATCACATTTGAAAACATTCACCTGTCCCCATTAATGCATGTAGTTCTTATAAGACACCCTACATTCACACCTGCCTGTTGTGTAGGGCATTTTGAGCAACTTATGGGGGGACTTGTAGAAATAAAGAAAGGAATGTTGCTCATGCCATATTTTACATTAAGATGAACACTTTGTTACTAGTTTCAGTCCTCCTAACGCGACTGCTTAATGTGAGGCGGTGAGCTATGTCTCAAGGTTTTTTCGTCACACTGAAGAATCTACTGCCTACACCCGTTGCCTGCGTGAAAACAGAGGTGTGTGAATGCCTCTATAAGATGATAACTTTTTTTATTACAATGAAGAGTTTTTTCAAAGCCGCTTCCCATACCCACTGTCACCTTGAGTGGGTTGACTTGTTGTTTCTAATATAAGATTTTCTTGTTCCTACCTTTCTGAGGCCCCTGGTGTCATGACAACAGCATGCATAAATGTGCGCATACTGTTATCTAGTCATTGTCTTTGACATGTTTCTAAATCTCCAGCAAGCTTTGACAGAATGGTGTTTTTGCCAATCAACTCCATACTGGTTGGTTGTTGTTTAAGCTTTAAGCTATCGCCTTTATGCTGTGCTTGTCTCGGTTAGACTGAAGTACAGTCCTCTCCACTGACGTCTGACATGTTCATGATACAATGTTGGTTTGCCTTTCATACAGTAGTCTGGCTTTTATGGCCAAACAAACTCAAATCTGCGCTCTGAGTCACTGTGAACTGTCTCATTTTTGTAATTACATTTTTTTTTTTTTTAAATAATAAACAAAACAAAAAAGGTGAGAACCTGAGAATATGGCACTTACTGATGATTTCCCAAATAACTGTATTCTTGTTTGTATTCTAACATTATTATGGATTCATTTGTTGATTTTATAAAACACAAAAAAGGAAAAAATTGAGAACTCTTCTGGTTTTTACTTTGAACCAGAGTTATTGATTGGGGATTCATCTACATGGGCATAAGAGACTTTTTTTTGTGTTTGTTTATCAGCAGTCAGAAATGGCAGAAAAATACAAAGTTTTCTGACAAATACTGTAACAAATACAGACACACTGCCTTTACTGAATGTACACAGATGGTGTTTACATGTATAGTCACTCCCCAAAGGCCGCTCAGAGCAAAGAGAGATGCTGTTTATTTTATAACGCAGTGCAATTTTAAAGTACTAGTGATTCTACTTTAGAAGCATGAACAGGTAGAAACGGAGGCTGCATGTCTGGACTGCTCATCAGTTTGTTACCCATTGATGGACTTGGCTGCTGCACTGAGGTTGGCATTTACTCAGTTTGTGACTGGTTTTGACTTTAGCATCGCGATTAGGGCTGCCACAAACGATTATTTTGATAGTCGACTAGTCACCGATTATTTTTGCGATTAGTCGACTAATCAGATCATGCATCCATTGGACGTAAAACGTACAGCTTATTGCACCAGCATGCATCTGCTCTTATATAACTATCATTAGCTTACAGCTTTGAGTGTTTAAGGTATGTGCTAACGAAAAATAAATACAAAATGATGGTTTATTAAATTTTAATGAAATCTGCAGATTGTTTCGGTGAAGTTTAATAAACTCAGCCGTCTGCTCCTTGCTATCTAAAATATAACAGGACACCGGAGTATATTGTGTGTGCTGTGTGAAAACTATAACTTTAATCTCAGCCAAACCGATTTACTCAGGAACAAATAAAATACAAAAAAAAAGCCAAACAATAACATTTTTAAGTTATCTAAGTGACTTATATATCATGTTTAACCTGAGTGGCGAAAGACGGCGGTGGGTTTGAAAATGTTTTGGCGGGAGTCAGGTGTTCTCACCGGCTATACTGAGCCCTGAACCCCGGCTAGCTATCGAGCTGGTGGGTAACAGACGTCTCCGAAAACGTAAGCGCGCTTTTGAAAATATGTGG
>VURO01005697.1:19237-29568 GCA_015108175.1 Pelvicachromis taeniatus
TGCACCCCTTTCTTTTTTTTTTTTCTTTTTTTTTTTTTGTTCATATGTATTTAGACAGAAAAATGTTAGCTACTGTCATGTGTAGGCTCCCCTGGAGTAATTCAACTCACTAGAGGTATAGTATCACCTGTACTATTACTCCCAAAGCAAACATCGTATGTTTTCTAAAATCTACCCACCTATCTATCCGAACATCATTACCGTCTTCATATCAAAATCCATTCTTCTGCTTTACCCAATTCTCTCCTTCCATTTTAACCTTATCAGTCCTCAAGAGTCCGGTGGGTTCACTTTCCAAGCAATGCTGCCTTTTGTCCATTTGATGAATGTCCAGTAGTGCTCAAAATCAGTGAATGGTGTAGTACAGTATGTCCTCACCGTTGACTCATAATTGGCTCTGGTTGTGATCCAATCATTCTAGAGAAAAAAAAAAGAGGAATAATGCATGTGCGTATGAAGCTATGAAGGCATCTGAATGTACATTTGCACATGTTGTCTGTCTCAGTAGCTGTCAGTGCTTTTGCATTTTGTCAGCAGTTGATTGTCTAGTATTCTGTTTAGCACTGTGTGTCCAGTGTTCACTTTTCAGTGTCTCGTCCTGTAAGGGCATGTTTTCTGCTTCTGTGTCTTATCAACTCTCCTTGTGTGTGTTTTTTGTGCGTGCGTGCGTGCGTGTGTGTGTGTGTGTCTATAGGCCGGTATTGCAGGAGCGCCCGCTCGTGCCGTATCAGCTGTAAAGAACATGAACCTCCCGGAAATGCCCAGAAACATCAACATTGGTGACATCAGCATAAAAGTGCCAAATTTACCCTCCTTCAAATAGTGGCAGCGAGATCCCGAACCTGCAGATGTCAGCCAATGTTTACAGTGATGCAATCTGTTTACCACAACCTCAATTTATCAACTTTTATCAAAACTATAAATCTTCAAGGTACTGTGTGATCTGACACACCTTGTACGTGTGCTTTCTCTTTCTTCTTGTGTTATTTTTTTTTTTTCTCAGTTTGAAGTAAAAGTAAGTATTTATTTATGAATGGTACATTCCTTACGCCTCACTGAAGGTTGGCTCTTGACTTTCAGCTCCTCCGTGTCAGTTTGTAACTGGAACCTGCTAAAGTGTTTACTTGAAAGAGAAATGTGTGGCAGGAAGTGACCTTTTGGGGCAGTCTTACAAGTTTGTTTGTTTTTTTTTTTTCTCCAGAGAATCAGTCAAGTAAAAGTGAAAGCGAAACTATTTCGAATCCAAAATCAGAACCGGTCTATTACAGTATTGAGAGATTAAGAGTACAGAATATTATTATGTTGCAGATAATGCTGTGTGACAGAAAAATATATATGAAATGATTTTTCTTTTATTTGTATGCAAAGTATTTTTCAAAGATTCACCATGTCTTACCAAATGATGCTCTTAATTTTTGTGTGTATATGACTTATTTTCTCTTCTTTTTCAACATAATAAACGTCAAAATTGAAACCTGTGTGCTTGGCTTACTTCATTTTTTTTATTTTTATAAAGATCTTGTGTCATCTGCTCCTGTCGGGAGTCACTGAGGCAGATTATCTGCCTCCATCTCACCCTCTCCCTAGCAAACCTTTGTATGTCTTCCTTCACTACATCCATGAACCTCTTCTGTGGCCTCCTCTTTTCCTCTTCTATATTCGACATCCTTTGTCCAGTATATCCACTATCCCTCCTCTTCACATGCCCAAAACATCTCCATACTTATTTCAAACTTCTCAATTTGAGATGTCCTTCTGATGTACTCATTTCTAATCCCGGTTTCTCCCGGTGACTCCTGGCTCGGCCTCCTGTCTTTTTGCCAACCACCGTCTCCAAACCATCCATCACAGGAGGTCTCACTCTTGTAGACCTTCCCTTTCACTCTTTTTGCTATCCTCCTGCCACAAATGATCCCAGATTCTTGTCTAAGTATGTGATACGTTATATTGAACTAAATGTTTAAAATAAATATGCCACCTAACATTCATTATGAATTCTCAAATCCACTGTACTTTTACTTTTTTCAAGTCAATTCATAAGAAAACATTTTTGGGTTACCAAATTTCAGCACAGCCCCAATTTTTTCTGGTAAATGACGGATAAAGCATTAGTAAAATTGACTAATCATTTTACGTGCTTTTGCCGTTTCTAAGCGCTTGTCTTGCAGGACAGGCACTGATTTGTCCAACGCTGTTTCCGTAGTGACTGTTGCATTTTCAGATTCACTGTGCGCAGTTTTTACGCAAAACACATCTCACAGAAACTTTCTTTTGCAGAAAGTGAAATGATCACAAATATCAGCAGTAAGTTTTCGGTTTTTTTTAATGCAAGTAAATGATTTTCCTCCTTCCAGCAGGCTAACAGCAGCCAGCGCGCCTCTGCTCTCTGCCGTGACTGCGCATCGCCGCGCAGCTTTGATGGTCACGTGACTCGTCTTGTGACAACAGGAACCCGGAATGTCAACAGTGTGAGAATGCTGCCGTCGCTTTGACGCTTTTCAACTCTTCATTCACTATTTTTTTAAAGGACGCAGACTACAATGACTTCCATTATAAAAGAAACACAAAGGTGGGACCCCTCCCCTTCAAAAAAAAATTATTAATATTTACATGTAAAGACATTTAATCTTGTAGCGAACCCTGAGCTACCTGTAGCATACGAAGACATGCCGAAAGTCGATATTGTAATTTGGTGCATTAATGCACATTAGCAAAGGATATCTGTATTTATCTTTTTTTTTTTATTTTGGTGAGATTGAATTGCACAAAGGCGTCTTTTTTTCATTTTAGCCTTGCGCCTTTGCTCGTTCTGGTATGGTAACATTAGCAAGTATGTTGGTGGGCTGGAGTTAACGAGGGTACAGTGGTCGAACTTATGCACACAATGACTGAACTTAAGCAGTGTCTTTGTAAAATAAAAATACTACTGGGGTGCCGGGTTAGGTAAAATCTCACAAGGATGTATTTCGAGTTCAGTCTGTACAAGTTTCTACTTATGCTTGGGTTAAAAAACAAAACTACTAAAACTGGACAGGAGTAATGCCCCCCTTTAAACCACGTATAAAGACTGTTGAAACCATATAGTGTAACCGATTTGAATAAAAAAATGTTTGCCCATTTAGACTTACTGTTACTATCTGTAGTATAGTTGCAAGAGATTTAAAAATATATATATAATTTTTTATTTTTTTGATGAAAGAAAAGAAAAAGCCAGTTTAGGGTAAAGATATGAATCCTACAATAGTGATCTGGTGTCACTTCTATGCTATTTGGGCTATTTTGCTTACAGGTTTTAAAACTACTTGCGAGCAGGATCGATGAGAAAGTTGCTCTAACTGACAGAGCCTGCCTGATTTATTTACAGCCCATCTATTAGTATGGCTGATAAATTAAAATTGAAAGAGTAAAGAAGAGAATGTTGAAACACCCTTCAACCATGTTATGAGTGTTGATGTTGCATAACTGGTCCACCAGAGGGGACTCTGCAACTGCTCTGTTGGAAACAAATACTACAAATGATCCAAACTGAGGTGTAAATGAGTAAATAAATATTATATAAGTTAGGGAAATCTTATGTTTAGTGTGTCTGAAAGAAAAAAAATATCGGCCATATTTCAGCATGTTGGACTTTTAAATAATTGATTGTCTGTATTTGTAACAGTCTTAATATTCCTGTTCCCATCAGGCTTTACTGGCTGATAACCTTGAGCCTATGTAGCCCAACAGCATAGATCTCTTCTAGGAGCCAGTGCGCTCAAACATAGACAGACCTCTGTGCATCTATCTATCTGGGATATTGTGCAGAATTAAAGAAAACAATGGACAATGATTTGGGAATAATATAACAGAAAAAACTAAGACTTTTCATTATTTCATGAAGGTTCATTTGAGGGTATCCTCTCTTATAACAGCAGTACATAAACATCTGGCAACTGAAGGGACAAATTGTTTGACTTTTGGGATTTTAGCTGCTCAACAGTTCAGAGTCTTCTTTGTTGTATTTTCTAAAATGTGATGTTCCAGATGTTTTCAGTTGGTGAAATTTCCGCACCTGGGCTCTTTTGCTACAAAGCCGTGCTGTTGTATTAGCTGCAGCATTCAGTTTACCATTGTCATGTTGAAATATGTCTTCCTTTAAAAAGACATCATCTGGATGGAAGCATATACCCTTCAGCACTGAAAGGTATATACGGGTTTAGCCTTTCCAGATGTGCAAGTTGCCAGTGCACATATGCACACACTTACCATCAGGGAAGCAGGCATTTGACCTTAGTGCTGATAACAAGCTCATTGGTCCTTTTCTTCTTTAGCCCAGAGGATGTGGTGTCCATGTTTTCCCAAAAAGAATTTCAAACTTCGATTCATCAGTTTTCCATTTTGCATCGGTTGATTTTAATTAAGCTTTGATGATGGGCCTTAGAAATTGTGCCACGTGCACAGAGATTTCTCCCAATTCTCTTTGTGGAGATTGGTGAACTTTGGCCAATCTTTACCTCCGAGTATCTCTGCTTCTCCAAGATACTCTTTTTTTTTTTTACCCAGTCATGTTACTGATATGTTGCTAGTTAACCAAATTAACTGCATAATGTTCATCTAGCTCTATATATAGTTCATCTATATTTTTTCACAAGGATGATTCATGCATCTGTCTGGCTTAAAAACATGAAATAAATGACAATAAAATAAAAACATGTGTATCTGCCACTTTGTTATTAGTATTGTCCCAGAATTGTAAATTCACTCTGTAGTACATAGCCTCATTTTACGCTGCCATTCACTCTTCACACTACAGCTGAAGTTCTTTTTTGCCTTGTGAGATCTGCTACTTTGGTACAAAACACTTTATGTTTTTAGTTCAAAATGCCTTTGAAATTCAATGACAGTCTGAGAGAACCATCTTTCATGCTGAGCCCTGAACTCTGATTCTTAACTAAGAGATCTGAGAATGTCCTACATCAGTGTCATTAACACTTGTGACTCTTTTTTTCTTCTTCTCTAAACAGCATAAAAGAAGCAGTGACTTTCATCAATGCAATTGATGTGAACAAGTTCTCCAGACTGATCTCCCGCATCATACAGAAGCTTCATCTTAAGGTATGCACTTCACAATGTTATCTGTGCCACAGACGGGAGGCTTCGCAGCAAAGCTGTCATGCCAGAGAGAGCAGTGCATGCATAAAGACTTACTGGAGCATCGCTCACACTTGACTCTAATTAATGCACACGCAGACCTGGATTTGTCACAAGATTGACTCGTCAAGCTAAATGTTTTATTCAAGGGACTGTTTGCCCGGTTTCTTTCTTTTTTTGAAATGCTAGTGGGAGGCAGTGCAACTTTTAAAAATAATAATATTTAATGCAATAGACATTTTGACGTGTAAAAACAGGTGAGCACATTATTTAATGTGCTTATGCTGCAATTCAGCCTAGTAGATACATTGTTTTGTTGATATTTATGAAATTAGAATGAATATTTGAACTCATTGTTAGTTTATGCTTTGTTTTTAATTCATACAGTAGCAGTTTTTCAGTCTTTTGCATGTGTGATGTCAAGTGCTTCAAGCCTCAGTCTATCCATGACCTAGCATCCAAATTAAATAAAGACTAGAGGCTTTATTTACTTAACTGGTGGCACAGTGCTACAGTAGTTAGCACCATTAGCTCACCAGCCCAGAGAGAACTTGCAAACTCAGATGCATTCAAACCTGTGATGTTCTTGCTTTGTGGGTTATGTCCAGGTACTCTGGCTTCCTCCAAAGCCATGTTCATGTTAGGTTAAATGCCAATTCTAAATTGGCGTTAGGCGTGAATGGTTGTCTCTCTGTCTCTCTATGTTAGCCCTGATAAACTGACAACTTTTCAAGGATATACCTCCCTTCTTACCTTATAACTACTGAGATAGGACATTGGCTTTAGCTGCTATATGACCCTAAATTGGATAAGTTGAAGAAAGTGGATTGACAGGGACTTAACTTTGGAAATTGTGATACTGCAATGTTGCATATTTTGCTTGAAAAATATCCCAAATAAAAAGAAAACGATGATAAAAATCTGTTTATTGACTTAACTGACTGTCACTCACGAGTCGCAGCAGAGGAGCCGCGTGCAGCAAAACATCAGTATGAGTAACATGAGCATAATACTGTATGTTGCTTATGAATATAAGCTCCTTTCAAGGAAAACCTCTGTTGCTGTCAGACTTGTCAGATTAACATTGACACCCACATACTGTGTTTTAAAGCTAATTCTGAAAGTGTTTTGATCGTCAAGCAGACAGTGACTTTTCATTCATATATTTAGTTCCTTCAAAACAGTATTATATCAGGATGCTTTTAAATTACATAGTGTTTTCTTCTACACAGGGAGAGCGGACATTCAGTGAGGACGAGGAGGAGAAACTCCAGGCAGCTCTCTCATTGGATAAAAATGCTCTCAACCTAGTCTTGGAAACTTCTGCCTTTATACTAGAGCAAGTGAGTGGTCATCAGACATCCTTTGTTACAGCTGTGTTTATCTTGATTAGCTGGACTTTCTTTTTGCTAGTTTGAGAATATTATATAATTTTAAGCAGGCAGCAACGGCCATTAAACATGATGGAGAAGACAAAGTAAGAAATAGACTTTGTGTGGTGGTGAACAAAGATATGACTTGAAAACACTTAGATATGTTGCTGCAGTGCAGATAGAAACATTTCTGTACATTTAAATGTGTTACTGTTCTGTGCTGTTGTTGTGTACACCATACGGGTGTATTTGAATGAAAGATAAATAAAAGAGAGATAAGAGCGGTCTTCTGTACATGGTTCAACAACGTCACGTGACCAGACACGTTTACAAGTTTCTACATAGTTTTTCCTGCAGTGCACATAAAAAGTGACTAAAATGATGCACAGGGCTTATTTAGCATATTTTTAAAAATATCATAATATGAGGAGAAGTCTGCTTTAACCTCCTGAGACCTGGCGTCCACATATGTGGACATCACATTTTGGGTTGTCTAAACCAAAATACAAAATTTTGCACTACAAGGGCCTGATATCCACTTACGAGGACATTATACTGCCACTGTTCCATCGAAATTTAAAACGAATGTCCTCATATGTGGATCTCATTTTCCTCAGAAACACAAATCAGGAAAAAAAATCAGGTAATTCTTTGTTTTTATATTCATCAGGTCCCAATCAGCCCAAATAGCAAAGAGAAATTAAAAATGCATGCCATGAATGAGTTTGGGTCTTAGGAGGTTAAGGTTACCATGGATTTGTGTACTGTAGCTTTTGAATCACACAGTGAGCCTATTTCTCCACCTGGGGTCACTGTTGTGTCGTGAGTAGATATATTTCCAGCGCTCGTGTTTGGCGTTAGATTAAATGGATTGTTCTTTTATAACTGTAACTGTAAAATAACCCCATAAAGATGAATACATTTTGTGCTGATTAACACATCCCGTCCTCTTCTCTTGTCACTTTTACTAGGCAGTGTATCATAACGTAAAGCCGGCCTCTTTGCAACAACAGCTGGAGATGGTCCATCTAAGCCCAGAGAAGGCTGAGGTGTTCTGTCAGACCTGGGCGACTACTGGACCCGAACTGGTGGAGAAGCTAAAACGTAATTTGTTTGCCCCGAAGAAGGTACAGACAGTTCATTTTTGTCCTGTTACCATCATACTGGTTATTTTTATTTAGTAGAATATGCACAGCGCACCATTTACAGTTTGTTATTTATGTTTTACAAACGAGAGTTTTACCACTGATGCAGAAACTGTATCCATCCACACTGCAGTACTTGTAAACCACTTATTCTTGTCATTCATTTACCAGTTGTGCCTGTGCTGGTGTAAATGAGAAATACAATTTTAGCTGCTGTAAGTGTGTGGAGGATCACAAAAAGGTGAGCTAGTCAGTATACAGTGTAGTATTTTTTTGTGAATGGTGAGGCCTCATTAGGAGGAAAGCATCAGAGTCTTCATCATTATTTCCAAAAATCCGAGTTTCTACAACATCTTCAACATTTTTAAACTAAAGATGTATCAGCAGTGTTTCAAAATATCTTTTAGAGGTCTTGTGAGCCGTAGTATTGTTAACGCTTGGCATGCGTTTTTTTTTTAAAGTCACACAGTCTAACATTATTAGTGTTGATATACCTGAACTTTGACTACACCTGCTATAACGTCTTTGAAACCCAAAGCTGAGCATTGTATTTTGTTTTCATCGCGAACTGAGTCCTTTTGAATTCATGATGTGATACTGAATTGAAAATAAGCATCAGACTGTCCACATTTTGTTTGGATTACAAAGACTTCTTTCAAAGCTCACGCAAGTCGTTTCATTAATTTTAAAACTTGTTTCGCTCTATAACTTGATTAAAGAGCGACACTTCAAACAGCATTCCTTTCAGAGACAAGGGAATTGCGATCAAACACAGAATAAATACGCAGCATGTACACATCAGTCACATTATGCTGGGGCTGTTGCTGTTGTCATACATTTATGTGTCTCACCTGCTCGTGTCTGGCAAATCTTCCCTCGCTTCCTAATGAATTTGTACGTGGAAGGACGTGACAGCTATTGATCCTTGAGAACAGAGTCATAATTATACTAATATTGTAATAATTAAACCAATGTGTTTTCTCTCACAGGCACATGTAAGATTAAATTGAGTCTCATATTCATACACACCATTTCTATTCATCAGACGTCTTGTCATTTCTGCCACATGCTCACTGGACATCCTAAGTGATACATTTCTTGCTCAATATCAAAACTGGGTGTGAGCAATAAAAGCTACAACTATTAGTTAACCAACAGAACCTTAACTGGCATCTCTTTTGATTAAGCAATTCATTTCGTGTATCAAAAAATTTGCAGAATTGAGCCTCTGGAATATCAGGACTCAATTGCTTTTTTTTCCTTCACTGATAATATCACAATTGTAAATTTAATATCTTTGGTTGGTTGGACAAAAACCTGACATTTGAAGATCCCACTTTGGGCAATTATAAATGACATTTTCCCCTGTGTTCTGGCATTTTACAGAGCAAACGAGAAAACAATCAGCAGATGAATCAATAAGGATAGCTGCGAGATGTGTAGCTCTAAGCTCAATGCTGGTGTCAAATATATATGTGTGTGTGTGTGTGTGTGTGTGTGTGTGTGTGTGTGTGTGTGTGTGTGTGTGTGTCATGACTGACAAATTAAGCAAATACTGCAGTCACTGAGTAATGTTCACTGTTAAGTCTTTTGAACGGCACAGCAAAAACGAGCATCAGTTTTACAAATAAACACAAACCGCATCGTCCCAGCAATCTGAACAGTTGTGAGAACTAAATACCAAAAATAATATAAATATCACACATGAGCGAACAGGACCTCTCTATGCTTGCTACTGGCTGTTGTGTGATTGAATGGGCTATTCGCTGTTTTAATTAACTTTGCAGCTTACAGAGAATTAAGAGTTTTTCCTTCGTGTGAGGTTGTCGGGGACAGCTCCTTTCATTACCTGCTTTTTATTTCAAAATGAGCAAACTGACCTATGATCAAGCAGAAAAAGCAGAAATGTGTTAGGAAGCAATGCTCGTGTACTGCACCATTAGAATGCTCATTTATTTTCACCTATTTTCTACAAGGTGTATTTTTGAGATGTATTCCTTTACGTATAAAGAAACTTAAAGACCAACGACCGCAGAGCTGTAATGTTTATTCTTGCTAATTTGAATGTTGCTACAGTATAAATAAACGCATTTCAGTCCTTCCCCACCTCACACCTGTGCTGTGATGCATCCACAACCAATAAGTCACACATGGTTTATTATTATGGCCTCTCCCTGCATCATAAAACACTTAACTGCCCCGCCTTGACTCACCGCTGCTAATCTATCACACTGCTTCAGCTGACTGGTGAAGAGTCTGTCATTAAATCAGCCAAGCAGGTGGGGGAATTGGTGAGGTTGGTATAAGGAGACACTGTAAGTTTTATACGAGTTCACATCACACCACGTAGACCTTCCTTTTTTCACTTTTGTTGGAGAAAAGTTTGGATGAAGGGATAAAGTGAAGTTCTATACAAACGTGGTCGTACAGCAGATAAAATGCTTTTAAGCTCTCCTTTGTCCTTGTAACAAAGCGATATGGCAAATTGTTAACATGAAGTTACAGCTGAAATATTGAAAAGTCTAAATTAGCAATAACTACTTTGGGAAAAAGTGCAATGCTGATTAATTTCACTAATAAGTGCTTTGGAAACATAAAACAGTAAAAAAAAAAAAAAAAAAAAAGAAAGGAGGAAAAAAAGAAGAAGAAAAAAAAAAAAAAAAAAACAAAAAAAAAATTAAAA
>VURO01005701.1:3513-15823 GCA_015108175.1 Pelvicachromis taeniatus
ACAAAATGTACTTTTGTCACACATTCCCTTGCTCGCTTTTCCCCCCCATTCCTTGTAATCTTGTTGGGATAATGTGACAGCGATGGATCTTCTCGGCGACGGTTGTGTGATTGCCTCCGCTAACAAGGGATAAAGGCAGTGGAAGAATCTTCACAGCTATTTATCTTCCTTTGATCAATTCTCAACTACTCTGCCTTGCTCCGTTTTATCTTTTGACTATAAATATCAGCTTTGGCATAGCTGAAATTGTGACCTCTTCTTTTGTCAAGACTAACAGAAATGGTCAGCTGCTCCCCTCGTTCCATGACGGGGAAATAAAAACATTTCCACACAGAGTGAAAACATCATTGATTGGTTGCGGAAAACGAGTAACGGATCCCTACGCCCCTCAGCTTTCGCAGGTGACCCCCTCCTTTGAATGACCCAAACTTAAGAAAGATCCTCCTTGAAACTCACTTTTTTACCAAGAGGGAACAAAAGTTCTGGTAGATTGATAATTCATGCAGGATGTCTTTCAAAATAGGAAGTGTGAAGAGTTTGAAATGCAAACGGTGCAGCAAACTAATTGGTACCACAGGGGAGATGGAGATCAAAGAACCTCTGTGTTAATAGAGAACTCGCACTCTCTTTTCGTCCGCCGCTGAGTTAATGGACACAAAGCCACTGTGAAGTCCTCTACAGTGGTGGTCCTCGGTTGAAGCATCCTCGGCAACAGCAAGCAAAAAAAAAAATAAAAAATTGCACATCTTCTGACTCAATTTATCAGTGGTGCAGGTTTTAGCGCTGATTGAGTCTTGTCAAATCATGAAAGTGTAAGGAAAACCTTTGAAGAATTGATTGCCTAGGTCTTTTTCATTTCTTTTCATTTGTTGTCAGAAAGCCACCAGTATGAGGATCTTTATGGACACTTGTACCTCATGGGGGTCTTTTTTCTTTTCTTTTTTCTTTTTTTTTTAAATTTAGGCTTCCTCGTATAAACCTCACCGCTCTGCTTATTTATCTGATGACAGAGCAGATTTTTCCTACGCTGCTGTCTGATTAAAAGCCCATGCCCACTCTGCAGTCATTGTTGGTTTTTTATTTTAGCAATAAAGCAGTTGAGTATACAATAGGATCATAAGCAAGATACGCTTCTAACCCAGTATTTGTATTGCTGTTTGCACAACAAAAAGTCTCATTCTTGTTGTGATTTCGGCCAGCTTGGCATACTTCTGCTTATGCATGAGGTTTTGCTTTTGTTTCCTAGGATTACTTTTTTTTTTTTAAACTGCCTACTGCAGTGACAGCTGAATCACAGCCTGCCAAGTCACCCCTCTAGAAAACTGTATACCGTCTTCTCAACGTATTGCTTGGTGTGAATGGTATAACCTACGATTTAAAATAAAAGTAGATATAAATAGATGAATAAATGACAAATAAATGTGTAGGCACACCCACATGACTGCAGGCGAACCTCTTAGCTCTTTGCGCTCCTTTTCCCATGAGTTTGTTTATTCACCTTAGGGGATGCATTAACATCACCAAAGCTTTTAACCACCTGGTTTGCTTTGACTGAGAGCACAGGCAGTGGCGTCTTAGCTGTAGTTCTAGTCTGAATGCCCATCACCTGGCAACAACAAACCTTTTTAATGGCTGACATCATTCTCGCCACATTTTAGTAGCATATTTTGATCGTGTCTGGATTGTTGGCTGCTTCACCTGGATAACCTGTGCATCTCTTTTTGCCCTTGTGAAAGGTCAGCAGTTTTGTGCAAATCGCGACAGATACAGGGACCGTGATGGTGTGCAAAGTGCACTGTGACAGGAGATTATATCTGCTCTTTCCTCCTTTATATCAGCACTTTCATCATTGCTTTAGTACCGGAGCAGACAACAATGTACAGCATCAGAACAGAGGTGTTGTATTTCCATAACGTCCATGCAGTTGAATCAGTTTACAGGGAGAACACTGGTTTAGGATGGTATCAATTAAAACTGGTTTGTTCTTTATGATGTATTTAAATCAGCCCCACCCCTAAACCCCTAAAACAAACAAACAAACAAACAAATTCAAATTAAATACATTTCACACAGTTCAATAAGGAAATTAATTTACCCACAGTTCTCAAACACAAATTTAAGGGAAAGTCCTCAAGTCGATATGTTTGCTGTCTTCACCTGTGAGGTCAGACTGGAGTTCCTGAAATGGAAAGTTAAAAATGGAAGCACAAAATAGAGAAAACGACAACAATCATCCCGCTTTTCCCCCTTTGCTTTGCATTAATCATCAGTGGCCTCTGGGGGTATCCAATTATGACGCCCTTGAGGGAATGACAGTGCTTGGATTTCTGTCAATACAGGGTTCAGGTAGTGTTTCTCAATAACATTGTGAATTATTGATGATGGAGAGATTGAAAGGAGAAGGGGGTAGTTAACATTCACTTTTATATATGAAGAGGAGAAAGAGATGAGGAAGCTAGGTTAGCGCAGATGCTGCCCGGCATATTTTAAGCCGATCTATTTGATTAGAAAACCCCAAGGTAAGTCTCGATTTAAATGCCATAAGGACCACGGAAGATTGAAGGTGGATCCTGACTGACAGGGAGCACAGAATGTTAGTGGAATTATAGGCCTCCCTGAAGATGAATGTAAATAATTAACAGGAGGGAGACGATTGAAGAGGATTTCACTGGTGCAAGCCTTATCCTTCTTCCACTGATAGCCCTTTGGGCTTTTTTTTCGCCCATTGCAAATAGACATGAAGACGATGGATGTTGCCTGCAGCGGTTTTGCAGATCGATCAGAGAACCGTCTCACTGTCTGAGTCCTGCATAGATCCCCCTGTGTGAAGTCTGGCCAACTTGATGTCTGTAGAAAGAAGTCCTGAGAGCAGGGCTGACTGCAGGCAGGGCTACTTTTCTCCAAGAGTGATACCCAAAGCGATTGGTGTTAGCCAGCATCATCTGTCCATTCCTATTGAATGCATGCTGCTCAGTAAGACACTAATATCCTCATCTTTGCTCGAACAATTGACAGTGTACATTATTCATCACAGAAACGGTTTCCAGACGTTTGTTTTCGCTCTCCATCAGCGGGGTTGTACTTTGATATCAGCTCTCTAAAGATCTACCATCTAAGCTTAAGTACAAACCACACTCTGCTCTGTGGGGATTGTGTGATGAGAAGAGAATGGAGATTTCTGACATGAGGTGACAATCGATGGCCTGTGCAACAGGACGACCCATCACTTGTCTGAACTCTGTGGGCACTGAGGTTAAAGCAGCACTTTCCTGGGAGCAGGCTGAGTGGCATTGATGGCAAAGAGGGTCCCAACCTCCCCTGACAGACATGTCTTATCCCGGATGCCATCTTGCCCTCTCTTTTCCATGGCACAATGCAAACACTGTGAGAATAAGACTACATTATACTGACACCAGGCAGTTGACATACTAATCCAAGAACTAAAGGACTACAGGGACCATTGATTTTCTATTCTCGGTAAAATGCAAGAAGCCAGCCATCACTCCTCTTCGACCTGTGATGCTAATGGGCTTTTTAAAAATGTTGCCACAGTGATCCCCTGGAGCCGTTCTGTTTGTGCCACTGCAGGACCTTTTGAAATGCACCAAAATCCCCAGTTTCTTTATCTGACATGTTTGTATTCAGCACCCCATCTTAGATCTCTCAGCTGTGTCAAGTGTTTGTACATAGCATCTGCCTGGCCAGCGACGGGTAACACTGGAAGTCTGATTCAATAATGAAAGTAGCACTATAAACATGAGCGTAAGTATAAACAGTGTTGTTTTGTTTTTTTTCTTGTGTGTTAAAATATGTGTAAAGTTCTTTATAATCTAGGTTGTAGCCACACTACAGTGAACTGGCGTGTACCATGAGCAGCATCTACCTAAAATCTCGCATCCACCTATGTGTCTTGTGGGGGTTGTTCTTTCAATTATTGTCCAAGGCTCCTTGATCCCAATTCCAATTTGCAACCACGGCGTCTTTGCGATGAGCCATTGGAAATCTAATTAGCAAAGTTTCTCCTGTCTGGGAGGGTTCAGGGCAGAGTTGAAATAACTGGCAAAGGAAAGAATTGCTGCGAAGAAGAATCTTTTTTTTCTTTTTTTTCTTCACATCAGCTTTTGAACGTTAACTGTGGAAATATCTGAAAGTATGCAGAACGAGCAGGAAGTGAGTGCTGGAGAAAAACAACTGTGTGCAGATGGTGATGTGCTGTGTGATTTGTGTCATGGGACTGCAGTGAGATTGGTGGTCTGATGAACCTTCCAAAGGGAGTTTGGGGAGGGACAATATGGCTCAGGACTCAACAATGAAATGTTTGTCTCACCGCACACCATTCATATCATGTGTTGTTTTTCCTCCGGTCACATTAAAATTCCCCTGCAGTTGTTTTGACCGCAAGACCAAAAAAAAAAGAAAAAGAAGAAATCATCAGGCAAAAATATTCATTAGTTTTACAAAGCTAAAAAACTCAGATATGAACTCTCATTAGAATATTTGCATTATTTATTTGTTCATTATGCGTTTTTTGCAGCTAGGTCTGTAAATATTTGGACAGAGACAACTTTTTTGTTCTAATTTTGGTTCTGTACATTATCAAATGAATTTCAAATAAAACAACTCGGACGCAGTTGAAGTGGAAAAATGAAAAATATGAGGAACTAAAGCATTTTTTAACCCAACGGGTTCATTTCAGGGATCTGATTTCATTTCAGACATGTGTCCTCGTAAAATATCTAAACAGCACAGAAAGTCCGTCACAGAAGAATAATTGTTGGTGGAGCAGGTTAATGGAGGTATAAAGAGTGCCACATATACACTAATGGAAACTGATGTTTCTTAAAGCATCTCAACTCTCCATGTGCCTTCTTGCATGAATAATATAACACCACGACCCTAATTGTATATCCTGCAGTCAGGGTCTGTTTTCTTCCTCTCTTACTCTTCTGCGTCGCTTGCTAAGTGCTCACTCTGTAAAGCTTGAACGCCGCGTCCTCAAAGATACCCTACACTTGACTTATCATGTGGAAGCCATATTCTTGGTGTTATTATAGCACCCAGAATAATAGCCTATTTTGTAATGGCCTGCTGAGAGCAGAGGCTAATGTGGCTAATTGTGTCTGAAATTATCATGGAGTCCAGGGATATGCTCGCTCATTATGCTGACCAGTGTTTCCTGCAAATATGTGAGAACAGAAACTAGTGTGGCTTCAGACAAAAAATTCACAGCCAGGGGGGCTGAGAGATATCAAAGCGCACAGAGGTGTGAGGTGAGAGGTAGACTCAATTCTGTGGCTATCAAAAAATGAGTGGATTAGCCTCCCCACCACTGGAGCACGGGTAAGGGCTGGGAATATTCGAGAGTGATTTTGCATCAGGATTATGCTCTGCTGTTTAGTTTTGCAGCAGGTGTTGTCAGAAAATAGAAGTCCCAGGAGCTGACAGGTGCATACAGAGCAATGCAGCTGATTGAGGATGAAATTGAAATTTTGATTTTAAACGTGACTTTTTACTGGACCGTTATTCTCAGCCAGATGGGGATGTGGGACATAAAAATTTACTTGCAGGGGTTTATATATGAATTTAAATGACTGCATGGCTCAATTCATGCCAGTGACTAAAGGTCATCATTTCTTATTGTTTTAGTCGGATTGATGCATTAGCCCAGCAAAGGCCCGACTTCTGTGTGGATTCATTTTACAAATCCAGATGCGCTGCTGTTGGCTAATCCAAATGAATGTCAGATTATCAATGGTGTGCCACAACATCCCTCCAAAGAGACCCAACTGCCAGTGTCTCACAGATTGCTCAACACGTCCAGTTCATTAAAAACAAAACGATCCAAGCCCTCCCTTCAAAACCCTCGAACACCGAGAGCAAACATGGAATCGGATCAGCACTGGCCTATATCCTTTGGACAGCTGTCAGCTCATCAGCTATCACTCCCTCCTTAGACTGCACAGAAAGTCATTAACTGATTAGACTTTGTGTTAGGTTAAATTAAGAGAGCTCAGAGCTCCAGAGGCTAGTTGATTTGTACACACATTTTTCAGTGCGGTTTGCTTTGTCCGCTAGTGTAAAAGATTCAAAAGTATAGTTTATGCTCATTTCCAGCTCCGTATCTTTGTTTCTTTGACTTTAGCGGGTAGATTGGAAAATCAATATGCATCTGTATCATAACCAGCCCTGGTGCAGCTGTTCAGTTCATCCCGTCTAAAACAAGCTGCTTTAGCGCTCCCTTTAAGCCAGCTTTCTTTTGATTAGCTGCCTCGTGTAAACAGAAGGTTTTAACTGTTTAGCGGCTGTGCTCACAGCCACAGCTGTGTGTGCACTATATATTAACATTATCACCTGTTTTTGATGTTATACAGACCTAATGGCATTACAAACTGTTGAAAACAGAGCTTTTAGAGCAGACTGAAGACTGTGCTTTTGGCACAAAGGAGTTATTTGTAACATGCTGACCTCATTATGTGGAACAGGCCATATTTAATATAAGAATCCACTATTAAACAGTGTCTGAATGAGAGAAAGGGGGGGGGGGGGGGGGGGGGGGGAGCATATTAACAACCCGAACAATGTCAACGATGGAACAGAACTAAAGGCAAGAGCTTGGACATTCAGTACGTCATGTTTATCTGCGGGAAATCATCTGTGGAGCAGCAAAGATGGGTTATTCTGAGGAGAGCAGTTTTAGTACGGCAGACTGTAGGTGCAAATCCCAAAATGACACTTGCTTCAATATCTTCCATCCAGTGGTTTCCTACAGATATAATATACTGTGATGTTTGATTTCAAAGTTTGAGGTAAGCAGCGTCTCTAAAACAATCGATGACGCTGCATTCATTGCCTGATTCACATAGAATAAATCACACCCAGAGAACAAATTTCTAATCAGGTGAAATGTTTGATATGCACCGCACAGTGTACATGGCACAGAAATGGAGTATTTAATCTTTTTCAAGTGCAGAACTGAAATTGTTTTTTGTGCAACATTGATTCATTGATGTGAGCTTCTTTTGGGGGGGGGGGGCTCAGTTGCCAGCATTTAACTTTAAAGCGAAGTTCAGCAGCTTGTGGAGTATATGTTCATATGATTTTTTTTTTTTTTGGGGGGGGGGGGGGGGGTAGTTTGTAGCCTTTATTTGGTAGGGCAGTAGAGAGCAGACTGCAAAGAAACAGTGGGTGGAATCTAACCAGGAGCTCTACTTTCTGCATATACTCAACCAGGGGTGGGCGATATATCGAGCACACTCGATGAGTATAAAGACAAATCCCTTCTCTCTAGATTTGCAAGTATTTATTTTTGTCACACAGCTTCTAGCAGTAAAGCTTGAAAAATGTCTCCAGCACCAGTTTGGGATAATGAAGTCCTCAACAGTCTGAAACCTTAACTCCAAGCTAATACTGTATGCACAAACCATGTAGTGTATATTACTTGTCTTGCATAAGCTCTTGTACTCGGTATGGTTGTCTTGTTTTCACACTCTGTTGGTTGCCTTCCTTTAGCTAAGTAGGTTGTCAATAAATGATGTCTGCCTTGCTTTCTCACAAGAATATAGTGTCCCTGGACACGCTGCTTAGGTTTATGTGCAGCTGTGCGTATTCACGATGAAAGCGGATACATTTGGACATGCGGCCGTTTTGTCGGTAATTTAACGATGTAAATGACAAAAGTTCATTTAGCCTTTTTCTGCCCTGAATGTTTTTAACGTTTTAAGTGACTTGTCTCACTTATTTGTCTTTATAATAATTTCATCTGTTTAAATAGCTGCTTCGCTGGCTGGGAGAAAAAAAACCAAAACACCCAAATTATACCATATGAGGCTAATTCATCAGGTGTATCGCTCTCATATACTTACTAAGGCAGGCCACACAAGCTGCTGTAATTCACAGAGTAAACACAAACAGACACTCGCCCACTCATGTCGATTTATGGTGTTGTGATCATCGCTTGACCTCATTGCTAAATGCAGCTTTCTGCCTGCATTTAAATGAGGCACACTATTATCAATATTGATGACAGTTCATGTCTCTGTTGACTTAATTTTCTGCTCCCACTTAAAACCATGTGGCCCAAGTCTCGCTGCCAAGTGACACAGTGCATAAACTTGGGAGGGCTTGTAAGAACCCCTGTAGAGGACACATTGCCCTCAATAAATTGGCAAGGAGTGCAGGTCATCGCAGTTTGAAGTTGGTTTCGACAAATCCCTCTTCCATCCATCTGTTACTGTCTCTTTCCTCAAATATCAAACAGATGTGGGAAATTAACATTCATGCATAATCTCAGCCTTGTGTACAATGTCTGGAGCTGTTAATTATTCCCACACAGACACTCGAGTCCAACTTTTATCCAAACTTTTTTTTTTTTTTTAAAGGAAATATTCTCAGAGCTCCTTTGTCAAACGCGTCATTGAGAATGATAATCTGTGATTTGAATTCTTGGAAGTGGGATAAGGTTGCAGCATCTTTACTTGATAAGCTGTCATTGTTGGTTTTTGTTTGTTTGTTTTGTTTTTTTGAGATCATTGACAGAAACTGCCTGTGGTGTTGTTACAGCTTTCTTTGACTTTTCAGTTTGAAATCTTGATTTCGATGGCAGCACCCTTTGTTCGGCTGCTGAGTTCTTCTTTTAATTATGCAAAACCTCTATCTCTGTCTGATAGTAGCACAACAAATGAATGACTTTCTGTTTACCACCCAACTTTTTTTTCCAAAGGACATGCTCTGTGTACATTTGTATGTTGAGCACCAGGTGTTCAGATTGACAAATGCAGGAAGTATTTGTACTATTTACGTCTTAAACATTTGACTGATACAATCTGGCACATGCAACCTGTTTCCTTACTCTGTGTACTTTTGTGCAGATCTGCTTGCAGGTCATGTTAACATTTTCTGATATGAAAATAAAGCCGCTTTTAAACAGTGAGCCTTTTGAGCCTTTGTGATAATGGCCCAGGAAATTGTCCTGCCTTTCTCAGGCACTAACCCACACCTAAGCCCAACAGTGTTTGTCAGTATGGAAAAGATGCCTGATGCAGACAAGGTCCCGTTTTATGTGATTCATTAGAAAGTGCATTTTCATCTGTGAAAATTACTTAATAAATCTACGAGATTCGCCAGCTCGGGTGTGTGACTTTTCTCGCCCTGATTCTCATTTTCTTTTTTTACCCATGGCTTTTCATTTTCTTTGACTTGCCAATACATTACAGTCTGCATAATAACATATTTTGTCATTGTAGCTTAACGTATTCATTCTTAAGTAATATTTTTTTTTCCAGCTTCTGAATTGTTAAACCTTTTTACCCCTCAGACCTAAAAGGCTGACTGGGTATTGTCACCATCCTGCATGGTGGGTGGGCGGGCAGCGTAGACACCAAGATTCATAAAAAAATAGAAAGTTACAGGAGAATTCAGAAATACCAAAGACTGTCTTCTTTATAACAGCATCTGGAAACGTATTAGCCCATTGTGTTGTTGGATTGATAAATTCCCACAAGTGAGGGTTCCTACACTTTCAGCTGTGTGGTGGCAGACATATCTACTCTTTGTCATAATAGAAATCCATGTGAATATATATATTTTTGTTACTCTTGTTTTTTTTTTTGTTTTTTTTATATCAGAAACGTGAATTAGCCAAATGTTCGAAAAAAAATTTTTTTTTAATCTAATTTCACATGTATTTTTTTTAAGTCCTGTCACCATTGCCTTTAAATGTATCAGAAATGATCTAGGTGTTAGCTTGGTCCTTTTAACCAGAACGACAGGTGACCTATAGCTAACCTATAGCTCCATGTAAACCACATGATCCTGCTGGCACTCTCTCACCACTGCAAACAGCAACTGATCGTTTTTGCTGCTTCACTGTTTTCATCTTTTTTGTTTGTTTATGTTGTGTTTTTGCCTTTTTGTTTTTTATTAATAGCATATAGTTGTATGTGAGAGGCGTGTTCCTGTTCATCCTCATTAATATTCATGAGTTTCAGGCTCTCTCTGGTAGGGTCACGGGGGTTATGGAAAGTCTTTACAGCCTCCTCAAATTTCCTAACCATTTGGTGACTGTTGCAGTTGACCCTACAAGGAGCTGTTTTTGCACAAAGCCCGTGTGTTAGAGCCGCCTTTTAGAGGTGATATTTAAATATACACAGGCTGACCTTTTACCTTTTACTAAATTAAACAACTGCGAGGACATCTCGCCATATCAGGCTGAACAAGGAGTGTTCTTTTTTAAAGAGACGGTTGAGCAGTGAATGTTTAAGTGTCCTTGTGGTCAGGGTCCCACAGCCTGCCTTCTCTCCTGGTTGCTTCGCTCACACGTCTGGTTTGCTCTGACTCCATCTGCCTTTTTTTAATGCATTTGCACTCTTACAAATCAGTGGTTGGGCGGACACTCAATCACATCACTGCATTGGCATGAGGCATTGCATGCTAATAGGAACTAAGATGCCACCTTTAAACATTACTCTTGTCATTCTTCAGTTATGCAATTGTTGCCTTTTTAATTTAGAGTCTCTTTAAAATGCATCTCTGTTTCCATCCAATACACGCTACTATATTAGAAGTCGACCAGCGTATAGTGTTTGTGTTGACGGTCTTAATTTTTATTACACTGAGGTGTCTCACATGTAATATTGATAGCAACAATGCATCAGCTCTATTAACCTTTTCTTTTTCTTTTCTTTTTTTTAGGTTGGTTAGGTGAATCTGCTGTGGGCCATGTGTTACTGGTGAGGTCTCTTCCTCTGCCAAAATGAGGCTGATGGCCGCCTTGCCTCGACCCATCCTGCCAGCCTTCCTGGCTCTCACCTTTGTCGCCTTCTTAGCTCAGCTGTCCTCAGGAGCCACGCCGTTCCCCCAAGACCTGGAACCAATCAGCGTCGTGGGCAGAGAAAGTAAGTTCAAAATCTGTTGTTGCCATGGTGATCCCTGTTGCAGGAGTACATGTAAATCGAGAGCGAGGGTCACTAAGGCATACCTCGTCACTGGGGGATATAGCTTAGTGAGGCGGATGTGTTTAAGGCTATGTTTGCAGCAAGCAAATCTGTAGATGTTTATTCTGCTGCTGGAACAGATGTAATTAAATTTATTTGTCGAGCTCTGCGCTGACTTGGTGTCGAATAAGGTCACTTCAGTTTTAATATGCATGATTAAAAAAAGGTCTCAGTCAGAGCTGAGGGGCAAACTTTTAGCAAATTTGCAGAACAATTTGATGTAAAGTGTCTACCGCTGATTTTGTATTTTTTCCATGTGTGTGATTCATGTTAGGATACAGCTGGGCTATTTAGACGGTCCAACAGGCTAAACATTGTTTTGAATAATAGAACATTTATTGTATGTGGCTTACACTGCAAAAACTCAAACTCTTATTTGTAGTCAAAATAATCTCATCACACTTAAAATAAGACACATTGGGCTAAAGAGTAACATTTCAGTGAGATACAGGAACTTGTTTTTAGACATCTTGAAACGGGAGAATTTCCACTTGTTCCATTGGCAGATTTTTTTTCACTTATTATTTTCAAGCAAAAAGATATTTTTGCTTGAAATAATTTCAATAACTTGAAAAAAAATTCTCGCCAAAATTTTCAACACTTTTCACAGTAGTTTCATTTAGCACTGACTATGAACAGTTGCAGTGAAAATGACTCAGCTGTCACTCTGTGGCTCTTTCATGTGTACTACTGCTGACTGGTGTGCAAGAACAGCACTGACAAGAAATAATACACAGCAAATATTTCTTTCCTCCCTTGGTTTAGATCAGTTTGGCAAACTTCGACTACAAAAAGAGCCATTTTTTTTCTCAAAGCAAAACAAAAGATTCAAGATCCTTTATTTGTCCCGTGCATAGTTATACGAGGACAACACGCAGAAACCCCATCTGTATGCATGCACAACACATGCATGCTGCCGTTATAATGAAGGTGGTAGCCGGTTAGTCTACTGACATCATAAACATTCTTCATTTCAGTTTTCATACTCAGCTTTTATTCCTGATAAAGGATTGGATGACCACTGATAATCAATATTTGTCCCTAGCTAGGAGACAGTGACTACAGTATGGATTTGATTGAGGTTTTTAGTTTGTTCACCTGAATTAATGAATGTCTGAATTGTCCTCACTCTTCAGTCCATAATAATACCATAATTTAACTAATTTGAACACATACAAAATGACCTGTAATGCTATTTATGCTTTTTTTTTTTTTTTTTTTTTTTTTTTTTTTAAAAAAAAAAAAAATTTTTTTTTTTTTTTTTTTTTTTTTTTATATAAAAAAAATTTTTTTTTTTATTTTATATAATTTTTTTTAAT